>JAVJIF010007886.1:0-193247 GCA_038442645.1 Agave tequilana | reverse complement strand
CATGTTTAGGATGGGCCCCGTACATGCCCGGGACAACGGTCCAGGAGTATCCGGTGCTGAGCCGGAACGTACCGCTAGGTACCGGGACTTATGTACATCCGAAACAGGAATAGAGTATCGCAGATCCCATAGAAATAGGCCTAGGCGTGTGCATACTCGGCAGGAATAATCAGGAATAGGGGTGCCAGCAACCCCACGGAATCCCTGGTGGCTGCCAGGTGATCCTTCAAGTATGTAGCCACGCGTGACTCGATAAGACCACCAGAAACATGCTATTCAGGACCCATCAGTTTCTCCCTAACCGGGTGCCAGTTGTCTTATTGTAATTTATTATGTAATTATTAATTTACGGGAAGAGCAGGAGCAAGACATGATTAGGAATTCAGGAGTACATGTATAACAGAAAGTACATGTCACTACATATAATACAGGATAACAAGGCAGGATTCCCGTAAATGCGATAATCACAAGTCAAATATTAATATGACGTAGGTAGGTGATAAGTTGTAGCATGTCAGGTGTCAGGCGATAACACATCAATTGTTAAGTGATACGACCGGTGTTAGGCAGAGCATGTAGCTGACATGTGTTAAGCAATAGCACGTCAAGTGTTAACATAACAAGTATGTATATAGCAAGCTATAGAGTAATAGCTGAGCATAATCAAGCGGAGCTAAGCAAAAGAGGTATGGACAGCAAACAGTCTTTAACACTAGAGCGCTTGGCGAGGTTACCGGGACGACTCGGCTGAAGTGCGAGTAGAAAATCTGGCAGTATCTCGCTTATACGAATCTAGTGGTAAAGCGCTGAGTGCTAAGCACACCTACTAAGTGGACTAAAAGACCTGATGGTCTAAGCGCACTCCTCTTTCCAGGAAGTGGGCGGAGCCCGGAGGCTTAAGTACGCTCGGGGTTTAGGCGCACTCTCGGCAGCTTACCACGAAACCAATAAGGGTACATGCCTTAAACCATTGGGTAGCCAGCCTGGGAGTGGGAATAACCTAGAGTCCGTACGAGAGTACTTGCGATGTTAGTACTACACGAGCAAGCTATATTGTGATAATATTTATTTTACCGTAGAGTAGTGAAGCCTGAAGGCTGAGTAGAGAGCCTAGGACGAAAGTACGCTCGGGTTTAAGCACGCCCTCAGTAGCTACCACAGAACCCATAAGGGTACTGGCCTGAAACCATTGGGTAGCCAGCTTGGGAGTGGGCAGAAACCCAGAGTCGGTACCGAGTGCCCGCACGAGTGGTTCTATCCTATTACAAGCATTACAATGTATCAGTCCGGCCCGAGTCAAGATATGTCCACAGAATACAAACACCACTCGTACAACCACACCATACTGATACTAAATACAACATAATTGATTTTAATACAAGTCCATGGTCTTGGCGAGGAAAGTCACTCGCCTAAAACGCCACTTTTTGAAGTTTTGCGCGTCCGAATTCCCGGGAGAGGAAGAACACAAAGCGAGCGAAGGAAAGGGGGGGCTTGGCCCTTGGTGGCCACCGGCTCTAGGGGTGGTGCGCCACCCCTTGGTGGCCTAGAAAGTGGACGGCCTCAAGGAGGAGGAGGGAGAGAGGAAGGTGTTGGCCCGAAGGCCCATCACTCTAGTTTCTGATGATGATCAACTCATGTAGTTATAATACTAATGATCTTGTGTTTATTTAGTCTCAGATTTGTGATCAAGATCTTAGTAGGTGCATAGCTTCAACAAAGGATTTAAAGTCAAGTTTTGGAGCTAGCACGGTTTGATTCAAGAGCTTGTGCATCAAGATCACATCAAGTACTCAAGAGGAGTATAGCTCTATATGGATCGAGTTTGGACCAAGTCAAGAAGATGAGAAGACTTCAAGTGAAGAACTTCATGATCAAGACTTGTGTCTAGGTTTGTTTTTATAGATTTTATTTTTAGATAAAATGTAAGGATAGAATAGTTGATGGATTGCTCAAGTATACCATATGCACACACAACTCTTGATTTAGATGAGTTTTCATAAAAGAAGTTATATTTTGGAAAAATATAAAAGAATTTTTCTTTTAGAAAAATACCGGTTTGGTTTTTGGTATTCAAAGTTTACATATTTAAGCAAAACCGTATTTAGAGCTTAATGTCAAAAACATAGATATTTCACCTTGTATGTGTAGTGGATCATATCCATACACTCTATGCTTTAAAAGAGTTTTAAATATCTTTTTTTGTATTTGGAGAAGTTTTGGAAAAACTGATTTTGGAAAAATACAGATTTTGTTCTGAACCAATATTTCCATGTTTATCAAAGTATATTGGTAAAACTATTTTTGTAGATTTTCTGTGATTTTATGGGATTTTATTTCAACCAAAAAGACCATTTTTAAGTCCCAGAATTTTAATCTCTAGCTTCAGCCGGTCGACCGACCGGTCGACCGAAGTCTGAAGTCGGTCGACCGATGTGCACAGACGTGCACGCCTGTTCTGGCAGGAGGGTCGGTCGACCAACCCAGTCGACCGACCCGGTCGACCGTTCAGAGAGCTCTGCTCTCTGGAAAGGCCCCGGTTGACCGGGCGGTCGACGGACAGAGAGCAGTGCTCTCTGTATCCTAGCCACGGTCGACCGGCCGGTCGACCGCTGGCTCAACGGTCTGAAAAATGACCGTTGGCCGGTCGACCGCTGGCTCACGGTCTGAAAAATGACCGTTGGCCGGTCGACCGCCAGGCCACCTGGATCCCAACGGCTATAGTTTTTCTAGCCCTATAAATTTGGGGGTTTGGGTGCTGTTTTTCTCCAAGATTCAAGTGGTTTTTGAGCTAGTTTTTTTCAACTCTTATTTAGAGAATCTTGAGGGTTAGTCCAGAGCCCTTCACGGGGAATTCGGCTACACTCTTGTGTTATACGTGGTGTTTAGTTTAAATAGTTTGTTTTGGTCAGAATAGTTTTTAATTCCGCATTTAGTGACCATTAGATTAGCCATCACCTATTCACCCCCCCTCTAGGTGATTTACAGAAGGGAAGGGTGATGGCTTTGGTGTTGGTGTTCTTTGGTAACGGAGATGGATTTTGATGGAGGAATGAAAGGAAAGTGAAGGAGGTGATGGTGAAAGTGACGTTGTAGGTTGAAGTAGTGGTGGAGGGAGTGGTGTTGTGATGATGAAAATGATGGTGGTGATGGTGGAGAAGAATAGATGAGATGGAGATAAAAAATGGTATAATAAAAGATATGGTGGTGACGTCGTCGGAATAGTCTCCGAAAGGTCGTCGGAATGGTTGTCGCAGGTGTTGCCGGAGAAGAGGGGCTCGGCCCCTAGTCAAGGAGGGTGGCCGGCCTAGGTATAGGTGGCGGAGTGGTGGTTTGTGGAGGTTTTAGTGGTGGTGGTATTTTTGGAGAAGGTAAAGGGATGTTTGAGATTTTGGTGGAGTTTTTGGAGTTTGTGGTGTTTAAATGGAGATGGAGGAGAGAAGATGATGGTAGGGAGTTGGAGAAGTTATGATTGTGGTGTTGTGGTGGAGATGAAGGAGGAGTTGGCGGTGGTTAAGTTTTGATGGAGAAAATGAAAAGGAAGAAGGAGAAAAGGGTTTTATATTTTGTATTGAATTTGAAGGAGATGAAAAAGGATTTAGGAGGGGGTTTACTTTAAAATGGAGAGGGTGAGTGGCTCTCTTGGCCGGCCATGGTGATGGAGAGGGGTTTGAGTCGTTTGGGATATTTTGGAGGAGATATTTCGGTGAAAAGGTGTAGAAGGTAATGGAAGAATGGAGAATGTTGTAGAATATGGTGAAAGGAAAGGAAGGAAAGAAAAAGGAAAAGAAAGTTGATTGGAAGAAAAAATAAAAATAATTAGAGTGGCGGATTCCCCGATTCAGTTGCGGATGCGGAAAAACTTTCGGAAAAATACCGGAATCGTCCGAAAATCAAGTATCTCAGAACGACCCGCAAAAATTCTCAAAAATCAAGAATATTATTCTAAGAATCATGATGAAATCCATTTCAAGAAATTATTTATAGTTTTTAAATTAAAAATCCTAGAATCGGCCACCAAATATCGGTCGACACCAAATCTGGCGGAAATCTGTTAAATTCTGAAAATTCTCAAAAAATATATTAAGAAAGAAAATATTATTCTAAGAACATATGTGAAAGCGGTTTCTCAAAATTTGACTTCATTTGTAAATTAAAAATTCAGGAATAAACCAGCGGTACCGATTAATCCGATTTTTTGGGTTTTTATAAAAATAATTCAGAAAAAATCTGAAAAATCATGAAAAATCTAAAATATTGGAAAACAGTGTTTGAAAACTGAAATCAGTCAATTTGGACTATCGAAAAGACTAAATCAAATAGTATACTAGGATCGGTCCCCGGTCCAGATTAGGGCTGACTCCAAGTCCACGAACCCGATCCATAGCAAAACGATCATATAAATAATTTATAATACAAAATAAATACAGAAAGTAAATCGAAAAATATGATCAAAAATCTGAATACGCAACAAATACGTATTCTGAGAGCGGGGTGTTACACTAACCAACTCACTATTAGGTCGTTTGTTTTCTCCCTAATTGATGCATGGGCAAAAAGTACTTAAAATACTTGATTTTTGCTTCATAAATACTTGAAATAATATAGATTAACTTCAATAAAATGGATCTTATATTCGGATGATGTATGATTGTATTTGAGTGGGAAGGATTTGGGCTCGAATCCTTCCAGAACTCTCTCATATAAAATAGTTATAATAAAAATAATGATAATAATAAAAGATTAGAATGACTAATAGTCATGAATTTGATAAAAATAATTTATTTAAAATCAATTATAGAAAAAAAAAATAAATAATAAATGCTAAAGCCCAACCCTAACCCCACTCCTCTTTCCTTTCTTTTCTTTCCTATTCATGCTAAGCCCAAAGTCCAGCCCACTCATATCCTTTTTCCTACTTTTCCTTTAGCCAGGCCCACTGAATCCTTTAGCTAACAAAATTAAAAATGAAAAAACCTATTTAATGTTGTTGCTGCTAGGTTTTAAAGTCCGAATGCCCAGCCATTGAGCTTAGACTGCTAACCACAACGCTACTGGCGTGTGGGTGTACAACATAGTTATATTTAAATCTTTCTCTACTCTATCTCTGTCTTAACTGCAGCACCCACACTCTCGTATACTCTCTCCCTCTACGCGCGCTGCCCGCCGCCAGGCCACCACTTCCTCCTCCTATCTCTTTCTTCACTGATTCTTCTCGTACTACCTCAATTTATATCCACCTCCTCCAACTTTTCTTCTTCATCTATTCCTCTTCTCTCCTCCTCTCGTCCATGATGCCCCCTCCTCCACGAGTGTCGCCGACCGGCCCCTCCTCCATGCGCCCCGCACGTCGCCGACCGTCCACTGCCTCGCCTCCACTCGAGCGCCGCACTCCCCTCCCCTCTCTTCTCTTTTGTCTCTTTCTTCTTCTATTTCTTCTATTCTCCTCCTCCTTGCCACGCCAGTAGCGCCACCACCGTCTAGGCGCTGAACACCACCGTCATCGTCGCTCCCCTCGCTGATGCTGCCCAGCGCCGCCGCCGCCGCCACCACCGCTGTCACGCTCTCTTTCTCTCTCTCCTTCTCTCTCTCTTACTGTTGGGTTTTCCCAAAAACCCGACCCGACCCAATAACCCACACGCCCGATCCGCAACTCAGAACCGACCCACTCACTGCAGTCCAGGCCCGTTAGAGCAAAACATACCCATAAGCATCGTATTGGATTTCGGGGCGTATCTTAGCCGTCCGGACTCTGATTCGAGCATTTTTTGAGGCATTAAAAACGTAGAAGAACGAGCTACGCAACTACAAATGTCATACTACAATGTTATATGGATAGTAAGGTCCAACCTTGTTCTCCAATTTCTAAGTAGATACATTAATTTCAATAATTGTCAAAATCTAGTTTTTTATTGTAGATTCCCGAATTTCTATTAATTCAATATCCGGCTCAATTGGCAACGCAAGTGGTGTTCCTTTAACTCCTCTTGAATAAATAATAACTCTTTTTAAAAATATATCATGTGTTCGTGTTTAACTCTTTTTAAAATAAATCATGTATTATGATAATTAATTAATTACATTTATTTAATGTTTGGTGAGTGTTTTGTTAAGTCTTTTAAAAATATTATGTGTAATATCTCTCAGTTAATAATATTTATATGTTAAATATTTATTTGTTTTACTTATCATTTTTATAAGTTTAATTTATATCTCATATTTTCATTTTTGTTACAAACATATTTTATAATCATTATTAATAATAACTACTAGTTCTATTACTATTTATAATATAATTGTTATTAATTTTTACTTGTA
The DNA here is from genome assembly GCA_038442645.1 of Agave tequilana. Classification (NCBI taxonomy): domain Eukaryota; kingdom Viridiplantae; phylum Streptophyta; class Magnoliopsida; order Asparagales; family Asparagaceae; genus Agave; species Agave tequilana. The sequence continues at coordinate 186,929 of JAVJIF010007886.1, read as the reverse complement.
TAATAATTCTTATTATTTCATTCTCTCTTAAACCCAAGCCCTCTCTCTCCCTTCTCATTTTCTTTTCATTTCCACTTCTTTCTTATTTTCCCAAGCCCAAAACATAAATCAAGCCCAGCCCATTCACCTAACATCTCCCTATTTAATCCCCTCATCCTTCTTCTTCTCTCTCCCCACTGCAAAATCCTATCCCCCTCTCTATTCTCTCTCTCATGGCCGCTGCGTGCCACAACATCATCTCTTCCTTCCCCATCTTTCTCGCACTCACCACCTTCACCCATGGCAACAACCACCTCCGAGCGTGAGCTACCCCAAGCTCCTGCAGCCCCACGAAAACCATCGTTGACCCGTGCATCTCCTCTCCATTACAGCGCAACAACCACCCCGGCAACCTCTACGTAGACCTCGCACCACGACGATCACCACCCGAATTCACCAACCTAATCAGCACCATCGAACCCATCTTCTCCTTCATCTCATTCTCCCCCCGGCCCTCATGCCGAGCAACACCCTCACCCCATACACCCTCACCCCATACAGATCGACATCCAACCATCCCTAACCACCTCCCACATCAGCTTCCTTCCTCTGCCAGAGGCCGAACCCACCTTCACCTACTCCTCCTTCCCCCTCAACATCCTCCACCATCCACTCTGTAGGCAACCCACCGGAGCACTCTCTCACCTCTGCGTGCCACCTTATGACCAGCGACAGCCACTGCTCGGGCAACCACCCATCTCTCTCTCCTGCGTGCTAGTGTCGCAACCTCTTCCGCCGCGTGAGCTTCCTAACATCCTTCGTCGACGTCGGAGCCCGACTGAAGCCCACGCTGCCAAGCCGGCCACCTTCCACTCTATGTATGTGCATGTGTGCTTCTCTTTCCATGTGTCCCTCTCCATGTATCTCTCACCATCTCTCTTTACCCTTCTCTTTCTCCATTTGTATATGTTTGTATCTTTATGTCCATCTCTCTCAGTGCGTGTGCGTGTGCGTGAGAGAGTATCTCTCTCTTTAAGTTATGCAACCTGAATCCAATAATAGAAGACTCGATCCGGGTTCGTGTTCGAAGTGGACCCATGATTTGGAAATCCAAACCAGTTCGTGCAGTACAGACCCAATCCATAGAGCATCCGGCCGGATCCGCGACTATTAGGTGAGTGTTTACTTTTATGTTATTATTTATTTATTATTGTTAGTGAGTGTTCATTCTATTCGTCTATTTTATTTGAACGTTCATTTATATTATTTCATGAGAGTGCTCCTTTTCAATTTTATTTATATAGGTATGATTTATTTGTGGGTAGTTCATTTATCTAGTTAATGTGAGTGTTTTTTTTATTTGTATGTTTTAGCGTATTTATCGTGAGTATTTATTTTATTGAGTATTTTTTTCATTATTGATTGGTCATGAGTGTTATTTCCTTCGTGTCATTATTTATTTATTTTGTTGTGTGTGATTATTGTTTCGTGATGTTATTCAAATTACTTATTAAATTCTCGAGCATGTAAAAGTGTTTAGGAATAGTAGACTTTCATATTTTAGTTCTTGTACAGTGATTAAATATTTTACTAGAGGTTGTTCATTTTGGTGATGACATGAAATTATTATAAATGTTAGAGTAAATAATAATTATGTTTAGAAATTATATTATTGGAAATTAATTATTGTTATTAGAAGATAATTGAAGATGAAGTGAGAAATTCCAAAAATGCAATATATTATCTTTAGTTGATTATTCTGATGGGAGAGTTAGACATATCAAAGACAATGGATTTGATATGTATTTGATGTTTAAAGGTATATTGACTTTGTATTTTCTCTGAGAATATGAGTGTCTCTCCATTAGTTATTAGTTAGTCGTTGACCACTTTGTTTCAGATCTAGATGTATGATTTTTGAACTTCATGTGAATTATTTATTACACTTGATATCCTTTAATTGGTGGTAATTTAGATGAGTATTGAATTTTGAGGATTTAAGTATATTAATGGAAATGAGAGATTTATCGGTTAATATTGAACTCATTGTTGGATTTTTTTTATACGTGGATTTGTGTATGGACTTAATTAGAGTTGGAATCAGACATAGGATTTACATTTCTTACATTGATCTTGATTAGCATTTCCATTGGACAGATAATGGTTGGATTTGAGGATATATGTGAGTACCTTATCGTTAACTTTGACGTGTATTGTGGAGATGATTTTACGTTATTGGTAGCAAGTGCTTCTGGAGTTACCCGCTGATTAGTTTGTTATAGTATTGATGATATCTTATTGATGTTGAGTATTAGATGTAGTTGTATTCTAGATCCCATGTTATTTGAGGATGTTCTACTATATGTAGTTATGATTTTGGTATTTGTTGACTTAGTTTGATCTTGAGAATATTCAGTAGACTTTACTTCGTAATTTGCTATTAATTAATTCAGTTTTTTTGGTTATAATGATAGAATTATTGAGATAGTGATCTCATCGATATTAGTGACTTTACATCTCTAGAGTTTGACGACAGTTACTAGTCATTAATGAGACTATTGTATTAGTGACTATCTATTTTACAACAGATGTCGGTTATTAGTTGTTAGTTATTAGTTGTCAATTATCAGTTATTAGTGACATCAACAGTTATTGGAGATATTCAGTTAATAGTAGACTTTAATAATAAATTATATTATTTGCATGTTAATAAAGACACTACAACTTGAGAAAAAGGATAATTGCCTGATAATGCATGTCGTGTATATTAGAAGGAGTTATGAAGGTTAACCGAGATTTGGTTCCACCATGGGGAATCAAGGTAGTACTGGCTACCTAGTTATTTAGTTGTCAGTTGTTAGGGCTTTGGCTAATTAGGTGCCACACCAGTTGTCCTTTTTTGTGGGGTTGTGGTCTATTAGGACTTCGCGGCCTATCCAGGTTAAGCGCCAGGTTTGTTAGGCCGTGATACCGGGTGTGCACGGCACCCTTCTAAAACATATGCACTACATGACAAGCAGTTACAACAACGATAATATTATTTGATATGTGAGAAAAACGGTTATGGTATGAGACGCAACTAAGTACCACATTAATTAGGTTAATAATAATAATCAACATTAGAGACATATGCTTGGTACTCATCTTTAAGTACTAGTTGTTTGTTTCAGAGTGATGAGTCATATTCTATTTACAGTTTTATACATGTTATTATCTAGTAGTTTCATATTAGTATAGTGATATGTACACACTGTTTATGCACATGCACCTTGGTTCTTCATTTGTACCACTCATCAGGTTACTTTCTGACGATCCTGAATTTGGGCATCCAGGTTGTCACGCCCCGCTTCCCAAAATACGTTAGAACGGAGACGCGACGAGAGTCGGCGACGTATATACGTAAGAAAAATACCCCACATATACAGCTAAGCCTAAAGTGACTCGAGCAAGTTATATCAATCAACAATGAAGGCATTAAAAAATCACTACAATATGACATATAATTTTTATGCATGATAATATTATTTTACGAATAAACCAATAGAATAAATATAGAGTCCGAGTTATAGAAAATCACAGGAAAATAAATAAGAATGAAAGAAGGCAAGAGGAGATATCAAGATTGGATGATCAAGCAAAAGAACTCTAACTCCTCGAAATGCGTGAGCTCCTCCCCAAATACCTGATCAATAAAATGTAATAACCATAAACCTTGATGTGCAACTCCAGGGAGTCAGAAACTCCCAATGGTGTGTAAAATGAGAAAAAGTGCACGTGCATAATAATGTGCATATAACATTACAATGCCAATATATAATACACTGAAAAAAAACAGGAATTAAAAGATAGCATAGTCTGATAAAATACATTCAGTATGTTACCAGTATTACAATAGCAAGCAATGCATAATGCAAAAAGTAATGGAATCCAGTTGTTATAAAAATAATGTGTTAGGTCAAGTATCTATCATATCATATATGTATCAGATGTTTATCATGGTAGATAGACATATAACAACTAACACACTTCAAACATGGCATATCATGTCAGTCAATTATCATTAATTATGTTAGCGAACACCAACTACCACATGTAATTGATGCATACCATGCTACGCCTACTACACATGTCAATAGGGGTCCCATGTTATTTAAACAAATAGAAGGAAACATTGTTCGTATTTTAGGTGGGTCCGTCCAACCCGGGACCACGGCCCAGACTCCTGACACTGAACCAGGCCGTACTGCCAGGTACTACAATAACATTATAACAGTAACAGTATGAGATGTTATTCATCCCCAGAAACCCTACAGTGGAACCCGATCTCGGTGGCACAACCTGTATCTTAGGTCCACCCAAAATACAGACGTTGTCTCCTTCATTAATTTCCCCAATCCCGGTATAAGTTATCCAATTACATTATTATTTAGTTTACTTAGATCAATCCATAGATGCCCATGTTACTTCGATTATTATGATATTACAGTGACAGTAATGATAACAGTAACTGTGAATAGTAATTGTATACACGATAAAAGTAACAATAACAGTGAACAAAAGTAACTATGTATACGGTAACAGTATAAATTACATAGTGTTACGGTCTAATAATACTTTTCCAGTAATTTTCAGTAACATGAAATGATACAGTAATTAGTAGTCGTTCAAATGTTTTTCTCGTTTTAAGTAGAAACCTTTGTTTTAGTCACAGCAAATCGCAGTTGTCCGGGTTCGAGTTTTAGATGCTTCTCAAGAAAAGAGGGAGGGAGAAAAAAGCGTCAAAAAGAAACAAATGCAAATCTGAACACAATTTAATTTTAGCTAGCAAGTCAGGTTACAATGAATTATGCGAGCATATATCAGGTTGCAATAACTAAACAAGTAATTGAAGGGGTAAGTACATGATATAGTGAGCATTTTTTGGCAATAATCTGTGAATAACCTTAGAAAGGAAATGGATGAAGTATCAGTAAGATTTAATCACATATGAAATTGTACATTGAACAGGATTTTAGATTCTACTGAATGTTGTCTAGTCAAAGGATGATCCCAATCCCATGGATGTTGGATGAAATAATAAAGTCTATGCTCATGGATGTTGGACCCCATGGATAAAAGGCCCAGAGCTAACACGTAATTGATTATATTTTTAAGAAATTATTTGTCCCCCTTGCCAAAACTGAAAACCAGCTTATGCACTCATAAACATCACTCCTTTGCCATCTGTCTCAGCAAAATGAGCCAGATCAGCTGTCAGAAAGTTCGTGTTGTCAATAAAAGTCTTCCCCTATTCACACAAGTCGCAGCAAAAATCTGCCTCTTGATTGCCCTCTTGGAAGATATGTGTGCACGTCCATGATTGCAATAGGAACAAAGATCCAAGTAACACATCCCTGAACCAAGATGCAAGTAAATCCCTCCACAGTGAGTGGACCAGGTTTCATATCCACGGCACAATAGATTAACACTAAGCATAGAATCCCCTTCAATGAATAGAGGTTTTGCCAAGCATACCTTGCAATAGTTGGCAGAACCTCCAGAGATCAATTGACTATTAATTCAATTTAAGAACTGGCTCTTTGATGTAAGATCAGTGGTTGAGATTTCTTTTAATATTTCTGGGTCATGAAAGATAAAGAGCGGATTTAATCTAGGAATTCTTAAGAATTCTATGGAGGCAAAGAGATAATTAAGAGTCCCTGCGGGGGAAGTAAGATTGAGTAGAAAGAGACCAGTATTACCTCTTTGAAGATCGAGGAGATGCACCGCATCAATGGGGTGAGAATTTCTAATCAATGTTAAAACTTGTATCAGAGGAAAAAGGATTGACAAGCGTGACTTGTGCTATTGTAACGATGTTCTTGATGTGTGACTCGTGTTATTGTAACGATGTTCTTGATGTTCGACGGAAGGTTATAGAGTCATGCTTTCACATGGTTCTCAAAACAATGTTGTAACGCCCCGATCCGGAGGGTACGGAGACGTTACTGCGGCGTATATACGAAGGTCGGGAATACCCTAACATATATACGCTAAGCATCAATACAGGCAGGGGTCAGAGTACGGAAGCACAGTGGTAATATACAATCCAACAATAATAACACCAATACACAGTTATCACAAGGCATGATAATATCTGAAGAATATATGATCACTAGGAAGCATAAAAGCAGGATGCACAATATGAAATACTGGAAAGTACTCACGAGTGGCAAGATGAGAATCTCGCGAGCCGATCGAGGAGAGGCTAGAAGAAGGAGAGTCCGGATGGGCCACTGATAATCCACGCTCCCGCTGCGCCACTCTGATCAAGTACAGCAAGGCCGCCACGGTCCAGACTCTAGGAACTGGACATGAGAATCCAGGGTTGTTAGCAACCCCAGCGAGTACAAAGAATGAAGCCAGATGGCGTGCATAACAGGCACACGTGTACATGATCAAGTGATGTGGTCCAGGCATGCAGGTACAGGAAATGACAAGTATTATAATGAAAATGACAGTAAATCCGAGATCAAGTAAATACATGTATATCAGTAAATCTGAATCGGAAAACATGCATGAAAAACGGTATGGAGAGTTATAGGTACACATGATCATGCGACAAAATATGGCAACATGTGATAAATGCACTAAACATGCGATAAATATAAACATGGGCAAAACTAGTTATATAAGCTCAGATTATGGATTCATGGAGTGATACGTCAAGGGGATAATCTAAACAAGGAAACCCTTATCTATATACCACATATCCAGTGTCACCATCATCTGAGTTCATACAACTTGAGTGCCCTCAGGGTAACAGAACTAGGTGTGTCAGTAATAATCCTTATGCCACATATATCGTGTCATAATGCATGGTGTCAACTCAGAACATAATACTGTAACTGGAGAATATAAAAGTATAGCTTTTTAATTAATCCAGTAATAATAGTCAGTACCATCTGATATTTTAATCGCCTCCCTACCAGTGTCTCACATCACTGATAGTCCATACTAGAGTTCGCACTCTGTAGAACTTACCCGGGTCTGATATGTGAGTATCAGGACCCAAACAAAGGAGAGACCAAATATCACACGTTCCTAACATTACTACTGTTTGGTTGTTTTATGTTATTCATCCGATTCATATGCTTTTGTATGTGCTAACCGGCACACATACATCCATTATGAATAAGACGAGTTATTATTTGGAAACTGATAAATCTGATGGCTCATATTTATAGTGGGTCCCATCTCAGCTAGGGACTATGCTCAGGAGTACAGGCTACTGCTTCCGGGGACTTATCATTACGCGCCCCACACGACACTTCAGATTCAGGCTACTGCTTCCGGGGACTTATCATTACGCGCCCCACACGACACTTCAGATACCATTATAAATATGACATCAACCGGTGTCCATCAGTTTCCCCCACCCAGTGAAAGTTGAGTATTTTATTATATATGTTGCCCAAAGATAATGTCCACAAGTGTATACAGTATAATCATGATTATCCAACTACAGGAGTTAACAGGAGTATAATATCAGGAGTAATGTCAGGAGCCTCCCTATTTCAGGGGTTCAGGAGTACAGGAGCTCAGGAGATACAGGAGTACAGGAGATACAGGAGTGCCAGATGTCTGGTCACATAATAATCATGAATATGCCAGGTAATACAGATGCCAGGTGTCAGGTATCAGGTGTTATATATATATCAGGTGGTAAATATAGCAAGTCATATACCGGTGTCACATATCAAGTGTCAAATATAGCATGACAATTAACGGTGTTAAATATAGCATGGCAATTAACGGTATTACTATAGCATGGCAACTAACGGTATTAAATATGTATGGCAATTATCGGTATTAAATATAGCATGGCAATTATCGGTATTAAATATAGCATGGCAAACACCGGGACAAATATAGCATGGCAAACACTGGGTCAAATATAGCATGGCAAACACTGGGTCAAATATAGCATGGCAAATACCGGGTCAAATATAGCATGGCAAATACCGGGTCAAATATAGAATGACAAATACCGGGTCAAGTATAGCGTGACAAATACCGGTGTTAAATATAGCATGGTATCAGTATCAAATATAACATGACAAGTACTGGTATCCGGTATCACATATTACATATAGCAGGGTATATATAACAACACAAGAATGTACTCGCATAATGATAAAGTAGATGCATGCTAAAAATAACTGTACTCGCCTCAATACCGAAAAACCGCGAGAAATCCCGAAACACCGGAAATCCGGGCAGAACACCAATCCATATATTAAAATATATTTATATTATTTTTAGAGAGAGAAAGAGGAGAGAGAAAGAGTGATTTAGAGAGAGAAAGTCTAGAGGGAGAAAGTGGGATTTCTAGAGAGAGAAAGTGATGAGAGAGAAAGAGGGATTTTTAGGGAGAGAAAAATCTAGAAAGAGAAAGTTGGGATTTTTTAGAGAGAAGGTAGAGAGAGAAAGTCTAGAGAGAGGTAGAGGGGGACATCTAGAGAGAGAAAGAGAGAGGGGGAGAGAGAATCTAGAGAGAGAGAGCTTGCAGTGAGAGAGAGAATGAGAGAGAGGGAGATGAGAGAGAAGAGAGAGAGAGAAAGAAAGAGAGAGAGAATGAGAGAGAGAGGAGAGAAAGAGAGAGAGAGAGAGAAGAGGACAGTGGAGAGAGAGAGAGGAAGGGGGGCAGCAGCCCCCCTGGCTGGTCGCCGGCCGCCGGTCACGGCAGAGCGCCGGCGGCGCGCCGGCGCTGGGGTGGCCACGGCCACCCCAGAGGAAAGACAGGGAGGGGGCAGCCGCCCCCTCCCCTCAAGCAAAGCCATGGCCAGGGCCTGTTGCCCTGGCCTGGCCGGACTTCTGGCCGCTGCAGCGCGGCCAGAGGGGGACCGGGGAGCCACGCCGGCCCTCAGTGGCCGGCGCCGCCCGGGTGGCCGGCGGCCACCCCCAAAAGAGAGGGGGAAGGGAGGGGCTCCGCCCCTCCCCGCCTACGCACAGGGGCCAGCAGGCCCCCTGGCCGCGCCCCGCCGCCGGCGACGCGCCGGCGGCGCTCGGCCCCCCACCGGGGCGCCGGAAGAGAGGAAGGTGAGGGGGTCTCGTCGGCTCCAGGGAGGAGAAGGAGAAAAAGAAAAAAGAAAAAAAGAAAAGGAAAAGAAAAAAGGAAAGAAAAGAAATGATTGAAAAAAAAGAGGGTAGGGTTAGATTATTTAATAAAAGAGATTTTGATGTGATAGGGGATGGGATGGCAGGTGATTTGATTGGAGAGGAGTGATGTGTCAGGTTGACTTTTGGGGGGAAAGTGAAAAGAAATGGGGAAGAGAAAAAGGAAAAATAATAATATTAAAATAGGGTAAAAATTCGACTGTTTCAGAATCGTTCCGAAAAATTCTCAAAAATAGAAAATAATATTTTAAGATGCTCGGTGAAATCGGACTCGAGAAATTCAACGTAGATTTCAAATTAAAAATCCTGAAATCTTCCGGCGGTACCGGTCGACACCAAAACCGGTGGATTTTTGATAAATTCTGAAAAATCTCGAAAAATGAATTTAGGTAGAAAATGAAATTCTAAGAAGTAAACTGAAAGCCGTTTTTGAAAATTCAATCGCATTTGAAAACTAAAAATCCTGGAATCAGTCAGCGATACCGACCGACACCAGTTTTGAAGATTTTGCAAATAATTCTGAAAAATCCAGAAAATCATGAAAATCTAAAATGTTGGAAAACGATATTTAAACTAAAATCGGTTAAATCAGATTAGCAGAAAGGCCAAATCGAGCGAAGCACTAGGTTCGGGCCCCCGGTTCAGACTAGGGCTGACTCCGAGTCCACGAATCCAAATCCAACACAAAACGATCACACTAATAATCATAAAACAAATACAAGATAAATCAAAGAAATATGCTAGAAAAATCAGAATACGTATCTACGTACGCATTCCAGGAACGGGGTGTTACAAATGTCCACGGCCTAAACACTTAATAATAATATCTAGAGTGCCGGGAAGACTGAAAATGTGTTGGAATAACTCTACTTGTATGATTGCATCTATAGTTGGGTAGGTATGGATACACAAATGAATTTTAAAGTCAAAAATGTGTACTTGTAAATTATGTGAGACCCATTCCATGAACCAACAGGCGGATCATCAAATATTCTCAAGACCTCTTTGTCATAAACCGTAGAAATTGCATAGACAGATTGACTGATTGAACTTGCAATTGACTTTAGTACCAGTGTTATATAATAACCTCATCTGCCTATTGTGCCCTTCGGAGGAATCCAACGACACGTCAATCACCAAGATCAGTGTTCCAACGCCGAGTCAATTACGAAACAATATAGCACGAAACAAACAACCAAAAAGAGAGAGCGAGAAACAAACGATTTTAACGAGGTTTAACAACTTGCCTACGTTTTTAGGGTAGAGTGGGTAGAAGGGAGAAGACTTATTCAAACAACTGAGTTACAAGGGTTACAAAGCGATCTGAAGAATCAAATTAGAGAGAAACCACGCACTTGGTTATAGGATCCCTCAAACAAACTAATTTTAAAACTCTCAATACAATTCACCAATTCAGATTACAAATAAGGGTACAACACCCCTCAATTTATAGGCAGAGAGCCCATTAAGAAAAGAAAATAAACTCTGAAATCGTATCAGAAATGAAATCAGAATCCAATTAGAAAACTACCAGAACCCGTGACTATCGACAGACTGAACAAACCCAACTATTGGGTTAAGCCGCTGTCGACAGCCTGAGCTGCGCCTGTCGGCAAACTGAGTCAGTTGTCGACAGGCCTCCAATGGCTGATGGCAGACTATTAATCATGCATAGTCTGTTTGGCATATCCACATATCCACATATCCGCTGTCGAAAGCCTCTGGCCCTGTCCACAACGGTCTTCTGGTCTTGTTTCTTCTATTGCTGCTGCTATGTCCAATGAGTTAAAAAATCCTACCATTTATTTTAGGATCCTCTCCCCACAATTCTCCACCTCGATGAAGATTTCTCAAATCTGAGCGAACTCCAATGAATCGCTAACTTCAGCTCAATGACTGGTTGTACCATTACAGCTACCTACGTACCCCTACTTAAGGGATCAAGCCATACGTAGTTCATCCAAGCGAGTTCCAAAAAGCTCAACCATCAACTGATACCAAATCTACCGAAAGCGACTCTGCAGCAATGAACTCAATCGACTGTCATATGAGCCTCTTCATCTCGATTGCCATGGAGAACATGGGTCTTCAACTTGAGTTGATATAGCTCATCAACTTGAGATTCACGCTGCATCACTCACTTTTGTGGATTCATCTTGGTTCCTATAGCTGCAAACAATTTAACATCTTCAACCTGTTCAGCATCCAAACCGGCTACATGATCTCTACTCAGTGTCACATTCAGTGAAATTTCAACTGATACTGAACCAACTGGAGATGGTGAAGTAACATCAACCTCCATCCACTGTAATACACCTTTGGTCTTCATCCTCTCCATCTGCTGAGATACGGTAAAGTTCAATAATGAAGCCTCATTAAATGTGACATGCCTGCTCAACACAATCTTATTTCAGAGTCTCGTAGCTTGTAGCCTTTCAAATTTCTTTTGACTCATTAAAACACAAACTTCTTTGCTCGCAAATTCAACTTGTCGTTTTTGACCTTGAAGTAGGCCGAATATCAAACACCCGCAAGCAAACTATAGTCTTGAGTAGATCCACCCAACCAAATATCCAACGAAGTTTACCTCCTATCACAGTCGACGACAATACATTCATGACATGGCTAGCATATTCCATAGCCTCAACCCAAAAAACTTGTCAATTATACATTAGACAACAAACACCAAACCATCTCCAGCAAGGAATGGTTCATATCTTTAGCCACCTCATGTTTTCCAACTGTGAAGTAAATACCAATACCATTGTTCTGGTCAAATTGCACAAATCGATAATTGCACTTTCTAACATGATCAAATTGGAGCACCTTGAACTCCTGCCAGTCTATTTCTCTATCAACTTTTTTCACTTCACAGACAAATCTAGAACTTAAAGCCTTTGTCTCATAGGGTATACCACCAACACAAAGATAAATCAACAAAGGGACAAAGTACCAATGGCGTCCAAGCGATACAGCCTTGGTAGGACCCCGAAAATCAATATGAACACAATCAACAAGATCTTCCAAGCGGTGAATAACGGTATCAAATTTCACCTTTATCTTCTTGTCCAAAACACAACGTTCACCAATAATCCTTGCTTCACCACAGCTTGCAAAGAATCCAAACCAAATCCGTCTGAGCCTCATCTGACATAACATGGTAGAGTCGTCGTCTTTCTAATATTTTGAAGCTGCAAATTTTTTAGTAACTGATGTAACGCCCCGATCCCACGGATACGGGGACGTCACTGCGACGTATATACGTAGGTCAGAAAATGCCCCACGTATATATGCTAAGCATTTAGTACAACAAGGATCAGAGTACACGACAAAGCGTGATATTCATACATATGCCAACTTAAAAGTACAAGTACAAGTTATCACAAGATATGATAAAATATTACACATTACATGTATCTTTTATCACAACCAAATCCAAAAGTAAAGATACAATATGAACACAAAATGCTCACGAGTAGGATGAAGATCTCGTGAGTCAAAAAGAGAAGTCTGGCACAAAGGACTGGAACTAGTCTGCCTGCTCACTAAGAAAAGCTTGATCCTCGGTGGAAGGCTCCACTTCGATCCAAGCTTCGGAACCTGAATATACAAATCCAAGGGAGTCAGGACCTCCCAACAATGAACAGGCTACAGCCAAATGGCTAAGAGACAAGAATATGAGAGTTAGAACAGTATAATGAATACAAATCAACAAGTAATGGAAGCATAAAGAGTAAAAGTCCGAATACAATAGATCCACAGTTAACGTCCTTTATTATTATTACTTGTCTTACTGTGATATCTAGCTATGTGAACCAGCGTCCCAGCGCACATAGATCCATATCCTAGTAAAGCAAGGTTGTTATTGGAAACCAGCGGGATTATCAACGAACTATGTTTACAGTGGGTCCCGTACATGCCCGGGACAACGGTCCAGGATTGTTCCGTTACTTGATGACGGAAACCAGCCGCTAGGCTAACGGGAGGGACTTATGTATGCCCTTATCATGATGGTACCAGTAATGAGGGAGCAAGCACTCCCCTCGGTCCCCTGGAGGCCCTCAGGTCAGACCGGAAATATGATTGTATAATATACCTAATACCACTGTAAATACGAACACATATCGATATCCGCATGTTTCCCCCGACCCACATGTAAGTTGGTCCATTTTATACAAAGTCAAGTGTATCATGCTTGGTGTTAAGTGATGGCATGATGAAATGGAGATATTCCTTATTTAACAAGTTATGAAGTAAGACTATATAATAAAAGTCATGAAGTAGCAAGAAGTAGCATCCATCAAGTAATAGGTCATGAGGTACCAGTCATGAAGCATAAACAAGAATAATATATCACACATGTATCAAGGGTAAGATCCAAATTCAGAAAGGAAGGCAACTAAACAGACAGCCTGAATTAGTCGACTAGGTGGAATGGTTAGTCGACTAATAGTGGTCTCTAATCGACTAACAGTCTGGATTAGTCGACTAAAACTGGGTTCCAGAGAGTTGGAATTCTGTTTCAGGAAAAGTTAGTCGACTAGGGTAAAAAGTGTAGTCGACTAACAGTGACTACAAGTCGACTAACAGATACGCAAGTCGACTAAATCTGTGATACAGAGAGTTGATGTTTTATTTCAGGAAAAAATAGTCGACTAGGGAGGAATGGGTAGTCGACTAAGGATACCAAGTCGACTAATAGTTAGGATAAGTCGACTGGAGCCGAGAGTTGGGTTTCTGGTTCAGGAAAGGTTAGTCGACTAGGGTGGAAAGTGTAGTCGACTAACAAAGATTTCTAGTCGACTAATAAATAGTCTAAGTCGACTAAAACTGTGTTCCAGAAAAGGTTACGTTTCAAAACAGATGGGTTAGTCGACTAATACCTAGGTCAAGTCGACTAATCGTGGGAATACAGAGTGCAAAACAGAATTTCTGATGGTTGTGTTTGATGGTCCAAAAACATGATTTTGAAGGCATAAGCATACATGAATTGTAACCACCAGTATACTAGGAATTGAACAAGTCTTGGTGAGTAAAAATACTCACAAAGAACGGCTACTTGAAGCTTTACGAGTTCCGAAAAGGTTGTTGTCGACAATATCCCCAACTTGATCCTTGGCGATATAAACGACGAAGAAAACTACGATCTCAATTCCAAAGTAGTGGTAGTTGAAGAGGAGATGAAGACTTAGGTGAGCTTTTGGAGTTGGTGGTGGAGTTTGAGATGGAGGAGGATTTGGTGAGGGCTAAATCTTTGGTGAAATGAAGAAAAAGGAAAAGAAATGTAAAGGAAATGTTTATATAGATTTTAGATTTTGTAAAGGAGTTACAAATAAGGTAAATGAGAGGGGTTTTTGCAAATAGGGGAGGTGAGGTGTCCCTCTTTGGCCACTTGGCCGGCCATGGAAGAGAGAGAAAGAAGGGCATTAATGGTAGAAGTGTGTGGAGTTTTGTGGAGTTTGTTGGAAAATGGAAAAGATTGGAATTTTGGAAATTGGAAATCTTGTGGCTTGTGAAGGAAGGAAAGGAAAACAAGAGAAAGGAAAAAGGAAAAGAATTTAAAAAGGAAGATATTTTCTTGGACTTAGAAAATAAAAATATAAAAAGACAAGTTCCCGGGTTTAAGTCGAAGATGCGGAAAACATTTCGGAAAATACCGAAATCGTCCCGAAATCAAGTATCTTGGAACGACTCGTAAAATTTACCAAAAATCAATAATAATATTTTAAGACTCATGGTGAAATTCGTTTGGAGAAATAATTTATAGTTTTAAAACTAAAAATCCCGGAATCAGTTAGCTACCGACTCGGTGGAATTTTCATAACATCATAAAATTCCCAGAAAAAGTATTTAGGTAAGAAATACGATTCTAAGAAATAATGCCTAAAGGACTTTCTAGAATTTTCTAACTGTTTGTAAGATAAAAAATCCGGAATCGATCAGCGACACTGGTCGACACCGGTTTTGAAGATTTTCAATTAATTCAGGAAAATTCCAGAAAATTATATAAAATCTAAAATATTGGAAAATAATATTTGAAACTGAAATCGGTCAAATACAGGAAGTAAATCGAAAAAAATACGATCGAAAAACTGAATACGCAACTAAGTACGTATTCCAGGAACGGGGTATTACAATCCATCCACCTTACAAAAATTTCGTCCTCGAAATTTCAGAAAGTGAAAGGTAACAGCAAGGAAGGATGTGAAGAAGGATAACAGTAGAGAAGGATAGAAAGAAGGAATCTTACCAATTAAGTTGTGAAGAGTTGCGGATAACGCTCACGGATAGCATCCTCTCGTTCCCACGTGGCCTCTCCTGGCGCATGTCTGTTCCAAGACACCAACACTAATGGTATTGCCTTATTCTTCAATGTCTTGACACTTCTGTCCAAAATGGCCATCGGTTGCTCTTGATAAGACAAATCCGGTTGTAGTTCCAGTTCGGAGTGATCCAGGATATGACTATCATCCTTGACATACTTCCTCAACTGTGATACGTGGAATACATTGTGAACTCCGTCCAACGATGGCGGTAATGCCAATCGATAAGACACATCTCCCACACGGTCCAAAATCTCGAATGGGCCGATATATCTCGGACTAAGCTTTCCACGAGTACCGAACCGGATTACTCCTTTTGTAGGTAATATCTTCAAAAACACATGATCTCCTGTCTGGAATTCCAATGGCCTCCTCTGAGTGTCAGCCCAACTTTTCTGCCGACTCTGAGCTGCCCTGAGGTGATCTCTGATGATTCTGACTTTATCTGTTGTCTGAATCAGGATCTCTGGCCCCAAAAGTCTCTCTCACCGACTTCGTCCCAACAAATCGGTGACCTACACTTCCTTCCATACAATGCTTCAAATGGTGCCATCTGATACTTGCCTGATAGCTGTTATTATAAGAAAATTCAGCCAAGTGAAGATGATCTTCCCATGATCCCTGGAATTCAATCATGCAAGCCCGCAACATGTCTTCAAGAATCTGGATAGTCCTTTCAGATTGTCCGTCTGTTTGAGGATGATATGAAGTACTGAATTTCAGACGAGTTCCTAGACTTTCTTGGAGACTTTCCAGAAATGTGATCTGAATCTTGTGTCTCTGTCTGATACAATACTAACTGGAACTCCATGTAGACGAACTATCTCCTTCATGTACTTGTCTGCCAAAACCTCTGTTGTCTGACCTACCCTGAATGGTATGAAGTGAGCTGATTTGGTGAGGCGATCAATGATTACCCATACAGCATTATTACCCTTAGGACTACGAGGTAATGTCGTAACAAAATCCATGGTGATGTGCTCCCACTCCATTCGGGTATTGGTAAGGGTTGTAGAAGTCCAGCTGCCCTCTGATGTTCTATCTTTATCTGCTGACAGACTAAGCACTTGGCTACATACTGAGCTATCTCCCTTTTCATAGCATTCCACCAAAACTGCTTCTTAATGTCTTGATACATTTTGTTTCCCCCTGGGTGTATGGAATAGGCTGAACTGTGTGCTTCTGCTAGAATCTTCTGTCGAACTTCTCCTTGGGAACACAAAGTCTGCTACCAAAATACAAGGCATCATCCGGATGAATACTGATATCAGTCCTCAATCCAGCCTCTACTTGAGCTCGGAATTGCTGTAATCTGGGGTCTTCCTTTTGAGCTTCCTTGATCTCATCTATCAATGCTGACTGAATCTGCAAGGTCATGTACTGTCCTGCCTTATCAACTCCTCGAACTACCATTAAGTCCAACTTGATGATGTCTTGAATCAACTCCTTCTGCTGAGTAAGTTGGACTAGCACTCTATTCTCTGGCTTCCTGCTCAGTGCATCTGGAACTGTATTGACCTTGCCCGGATGATATTGCAAGTCTATATCATAGTCCGCCATTAGCTCCAGCCACCGTCTCTGCCTCATGTTCAATTCCTTCTGTGTGAAAATATATTTGAGGCTCTTGTGATCCGTGTATATCAACACTTTGTCTCCCAGAAGATAATGCCTCCAGATCTTTAAGGCAAATATAACAGCTGCTAGCTCCAAGTCATGAGTTGGGTAATTCCGCTCATGAGTCTTCAGTTGCCTGGATGCATAAGCCATAACATGATCATGTTGCATTAGTACACACCCCAGGCCTTTTCCTGATGCATCACTGAATATGACCATCCCTCCTCTTCCTGAGGGAGTCCTCAAGATTGGAGCTGAAATGAGTCTCTGCTTCAATTGCTCAAAGGCTGCAGTACATTCTTCTGTCCATATGTATCTTTCTCCTTTCCGGGTGAGCTTGGTCAACGGGGCAGCAATCTTAGAGAAATCTTGGACAAAGCGTCTGTAATATCCGGCTAGTCCAAGAAAACTCTTAATCTCCGTCACCGTCCTTGGAATTGGCCAATCCTTCACTGCCTGGACTTTGCTGGGATCAACTGAAATTCCTTCGGCTGAAACCATGTGTCCAAGGAAGGCTATACTGTCCAACCAAAAGTCACATTTGCTCCTCTTAGCATGAAGCTGCTCCTGCTGGAGAGTCTGCAATACAATCCTCAAGTGTTCTGCATGCTCCCTGTTGCTCTTTGAATAGATCAGGATGTCATCTATAAAAACAACTACAAACTGATCCAATAGGGCGAGAACACTCTGTTCATCAAATCCATGAAAACTGAAGGGGCATTGGTGACTCCGAAAGGCATAACTAGAAACTCATAGTGGCCATAACGGGTCCTGAATGCCGTCTTCGGAATATCCTCTTTCTTCACCCTTAGCTGATGGTAACCCGATTGTAAATCTAACTTAGAGAACACTCGAGCTCCATGAAGCTGATCAAACAGATCATCAATCCTAGGTAAGGGATACTTGTTCTTGATAGTAACTTTGTTCAATTCTCTATAATCAATACAAAGCCTTTTACCACCATCCTTCTTGTTTGCCAATAATACTGGAGCTCCCCATGGTGAAGTGCTTGGCCGAATCAATCCCTTATCAGAGTATTCCTGCAGCTGCTTCTTTAGAATCTCTAACTCCGTCGGTGCCATCCTGTACGGAGCCTTGGATATAGGAGCTGCTCTAGGCACAGTATCAATAGAAAACTCAACCATCCTTTCAGGTGGCAGTCCTGAGATCTCAGCAAACACCTCTGGGAATTCATCCCACACTGGTATCCCTTCTTCTGAATCTCCGAAGTAGTCATCCGAGTCTTTTTCTTGGTAGACTTCACTTCTCCACTAAATTGGAATTCAGGCTGAAGAGGGATTCTGAAATTAATCTTCTTCTCCCTACAGTCAATAACTGCATAATATTGACTGAGCCAGGTCATGCCTAAGATTACGTCGTACCCTTTGGTGTCTAGTACGAGCATATCTATGGCCAAGGTCTTGTTACAAAGTTCTACTGGACAATCAGTGCAAACTCTAGTAGATATGACTACTCCATTCCCTGTACTAATCTCCCATTTGTGGTCTAAAGATCTAACAGGTATAGAATGCAATGCCACAAAATGATCTGAGATATAACAATGGGAAGCACCGGAATCGAAGAGAGCTAAAACAGGTTTTGAATGCACCATGATTTTACCTGTTATCACTTCCTCAGAAGTCCCAGCCTCTTCTTCCGTCAAGTTGTAAGCTTGTCCCCTTCCACGCCCTGCAGCAGTCCTAGCTCCTCTCTGAACTGGGCGAATAGCTTGCTGTGAAGGAGGGGGAAGAGCTCTCCTAATCACCGGTCCTTGATTCCTCTGTCCAAGTGGCCCTGGAAGTGATCTCTGTCCATTTGATCCCGGTAGTGCTGGCAAAGCTTGGCCGGCTATCCCCATTCTTCTGTGTGGACAGGCTTCTATGGAATGGTCTCGGGAACCACATACCAAGCATAATCCATTTGCCCTACGGCAATACTGTCGAATGTGACCTGGTTTCTGACAATAGCTACAGAAGGATAATGGTTGGGCCGTCTGGTAAGGAGCTGGTCGGAATGGTTGCCTCATTGTCTGAACCTTTGCTGCTCTGTGTGGGCCTCCTCTTCCCATTGGTGGAAATGGCCTCTTCATGGCCTGGTTCCTCATCTGGTTCACTTGCTTCTTCTCTAGCCCACGCTCCACTTCTCGAGCTATGGTGAGAACTTCTGAATAAGTCTTCAGCTGCTGGGGCATTAAGAAGACCTGGATGTCCATCTGCAAGCCCTGCTGAAATCTACTTGCCCGCTTCTCCTCATCAGTTACCATGTATGGAGCAAAGCGGCTAAGTCTGAGAAATTCCGCGGCATACTCGTCCACGGACCTATTCCCTTGCTGAAGTCGGATAAACTGCTCTTCCATGTCCTTCTGAGCAGTGGCAGGGAAGAATCTGCTATAGAAACTCTTGGAGAATGTGTCCCAGGTGACAGGCTTCTCCAATCTTGCCTCCTCAGCTAGCCACCATGTTCTGGCTATATCCTTCAATTGAATCTTAGCAACCTCCACCTGATTCTTCTTTGGAACTCGAGCTGCATTCAACAAGTCTGAGGTATCTGTCAGCCATTGCTCAGCATCCAGGGGTTTCTCTTCACCCGTGAATATGGCTGGTTGCAGCCGTCTGAAGTCTGAAATATTTCCCGGCCTCTGTTCCTTTGGAGCTGCTAACTCTTGCCGAAGGAGTTCCGTCTGTTGTTGCTGATTCTCCATCATTGTCTGAATAACCCTCAGAATATCGACATTCTCGCCCGTGGGTCCATTTGATGCTTGCCCAAGGTTGTTACGACCCGACCTTCTCTCCATACTTAGTTGGTAAAAGATAACTGGAATTGGAAAAAATGGAAGGATTTTAGGATATAAGGGAAGGAATCAAGAAGGAATCAAGAAGGACTAGATAACTTTGTACATTGTAATTGGCAATAGCAAATTTCATTAATTTGCTGCTTGATTGTACTATAGGTGTGAGAGCCTAGGCTCTGATACCAACCTGTAACGCCCCGATCCCACGGATACGGGGACGTCACTGCGACGTATATACGTAGGTCAGAAAATGCCCCCACGTATATACGCTAAGCATTAGTACAACAAGGATCAGAGTACACGACAAAGCGTGATATTCATACATATGCCAACTTAAAAGTACAAGTACAAGTTATCACAAGATATGATAAAATATTACACATTACATGTATCTTTTATCACAACCAAATCCAAAAGTAAAAGATACAATATGAATACAAAATGCTCACGAGTAGGATGAAGATCTCGTGAGTCAAAAAGAGAAGTCTGGCACAAAGGACTGGAACTAGTCTGCCTGCTCACTAAGAAAAGCTTGATCCTCGGTGGAAGGCTCCACTTCGATCCAAGCTTCGGAACCTGAATATACAAATCCAAGGGAGTCAGGACCTCCCAACAATGAACAGGCTACAGCCAATGGCTAAGAGACAAGAATATGAGAGTTAGAACAGTATAATGAATACAAATCAATAAGTAATGGAAGCATAAAGAGTAAAAGTCCGAATACAATAGATCCACAGTTAACGTCCTTTATTATTATTACTTGTCTTACTGTGATATCTAGCTATGTGAACCAGCGTCCCAGCGCACATAGATCCATATCCTAGTAAAGTAAGATTGTTATGGAAACCAGCGGGATTATCAACGAACTATGTTTACAGTGGATCCCGTACATGCCCGGGACAACGGTCCAGGATTGTTCCGTTGCTTGATGACGGAAACCAGCCGCTAGGCTAACAGGAGGGACTTATGTATGCCCTTATCATGATGGTACCAGTAATGAGGGAGCAAGCACTCCCCTCGGTCCCCTGGAGGCCCTCAGGTCAGACCGGAAATATGATTGTACAATATACCTAATACCACTGTAAACACGAACACATATCGATATCCGCATGTTTCCCCCGACCCACATGTAAGTTGGTCCATTTTATACAAAAGTCAAGTGTATCATGCTTGGTGTTAAGTGATGGCATGATGAAATGGAGATATTCCTTATTTAACAAGTTATGAAGTAAGACTATATAATAACAAGTCATGAAGTAGCAAGAAGTAGCATCCATCAAGTAATAGGTCATGAGGTACCAGTCATGAAGCATAAACAAGAATAATATATCACACATGTATCAAGGGTAAGATCCAAATTCAGAAAGGAAGGCAACTATAACAGACAGCCTGAATTAGTCGACTAGGTGGAATGGTTAGTCGACTAATAGTGGTCTCTAGTCGACTAACAGTCTGGATTAGTCGACTAAAACTGGGTTCCAGAGAGTTGGAATTCTGTTTCAGGAAAAGTTAGTCGACTAGGGTAAAAAGTGTAGTCGACTAACAGTGACTACAAGTCGACTAACAGATACGCAAGTCGACTAAATCTGTGATACAGAGAGTTGATGTTTTATTTCAGGAAAAAATAGTCGACTAGGGAGGAATGGGTAGTCGACTAAGGATACCAAGTCGACTAATAGTTAGGATAAGTCGACTGGAGCCGAGAGTTGGGTTTCTGGTTCAGGAAAGGTTAGTCGACTAGGGTGGAAAGTGTAGTCGACTAACAAAGATTTCTAGTCGACTAATAAATAGTCTAAGTCGACTAAAACTGTGTTCCAGAAAAGGTTACGTTTCAAAACAGATGGGTTAGTCGACTAATACCTAGGTCAAGTCGACTAATCGTGGGAATACAGAGTGCAAAACAGAATTTCTGATGGTTGTGTTTGATGGTCCAAAAACATGATTTTGAAGGCATAAGCATACATGAATTGTAACCACCAGTATACTAGGAATTGAACAAGTCTTGGTGAGTAAAAATACTCACAAAGAACGGCTACTTGAAGCTTTACGAGTTCCGAAAAGGTTGTTGTCGACAATATCCCCAACTTGATCCTTGGCGATATAAACGACGAAGAAAACTACGATCTCAATTCCAAAGTAGTGGTAGTTGAAGAGGAGATGAAGACTTAGGTGAGCTTTTGGAGTTGGTGGTGGAGTTTGAGATGGAGGAGGATTTGGTGAGGGCTAAATCTTTGGTGAAATGAAGAAAAAGGAAAAGAAATGTAAAGGAAATGTTTATATAGGTTTTAGATTTTGTAAAGGAGTTGCAAATAAGGTAAATGAGAGGGGGTTTTTGCAAATAGGGGAGGTGAGGTGTCCCTCTTTTGGCCACTTGGCCGGCCATGGAAGAGAGAGAGAAAGAAGGGCATTAATGGTAGAAGTGTGTGGAGTTTTGTGGAGTTTGTTGGAAAATTGGAAAAGATTGGAATTTTTGGAAATTGGAAATCTTGTGGCTTGTGAAGGAAGGAAAGGAAAACAAGAGAAAGGAAAAAGGAAAAGAATTTAAAAAGGAAGATATTTTCTTGGACTTAGAAAATAAAAATATAAAAAGACAAGTTCCGGGTTTAAGTCGAAGATGCGGAAAACATTTCGGAAAATACCGAAATCGTCCCGAAATCAAGTATCTTGGAACGACTCGTAAAATTTACCAAAAATCAATAATAATATTTTAAGACTCATGGTGAAATTCGTTTGGAGAAATAATTTATAGTTTTAAAACTAAAAATCCCGGAATCAGTTAGCTACCGACTCCGGTGGAATTTTCATAACATCATAAAATTCCCAGAAAAAGTATTTAGGTAAGAAATACGATTCTAAGAAATAATGCCTAAAGGACTTTCTAGAATTTCCTAACTGTTTGTAAGATAAAAAATCCGGGAATCGATCAGCGACACTGGTCGACACCGGTTTTGAAGATTTTCAATTAATTCAGGAAAATTCCAGAAAATTATATAAAATCTAAAATATTGGAAAATAATATTTGAAACTGAAATCGGTCAAATACAGAAAGTAAATCGAAAAAAATACGATCGAAAAACTGAATACGCAACTAAGTACGTATTCCAAGAACGGGGTATTACAACTGAGCACTACCCTTCAAGTAGTATAAGTTGTTACGTCAAATGCCCTTCAGAACAAACAACGAGCCATTGAACATCTTGAGAGAACGCCTTCTCCAAGAGTCCCTCTCAGGCTCCACGCCTTCAAAGCTCCAACTGAAATCAAATTCTTATTCAACCGTGGTACATACCTCACATCTTTCAACTCTTATAATCCTATCAGACAACATGATGCAAACTGTACATATTCCTTCAATATGTCATGCGTATCCGTCGCCGAACGACACTAAGCCTGCATCTAGTTTTTCAAAACTAGCATACAACTCCTATTTAAGACAAACGTGATAGCATCCGTATCCAAAATCCACTTAGGTTCCTTTGAATAGCAAACAGTAGGAGTTATAAAAAGTGAAAATACAGACGAGCCAGAATCATTCCCATCTGCCATTGCGACATTGGCCTCTGACTTTGATTCCTTCATCTTGAGATTCGTATAACCAATCTTCCAGTGTCCTCTGCAGAAAGCACATTGATTCTTCTTTAACTCTTCACGACCACCAGTTTTAAGCTTTCCAAAATCTCCATTACCCTTTCTATGATTGGAACCAAATCTCTTGCAATCAACGCCTCTGCTGATGTGCTTCTGGAAGAAGACTCCTTATTCTTCCTCCTCACCTCATGATTCACAAAAGCAGCCGACATATCACTGTAGCTAAGTGATTGCTTAACATTGATTAAGGTTAGAACGAAGGTCTCATACTCTTCATCTAGATGAGAGCTCAATATAATCGTCTTGTCCTCATCGTCAATCATCTCAACCACATTAGCTAGGTCTTCAAGAAACTTCGTGTGTTCACCTATGAAGATTCCTTTCTTCAACTGAAAGCGGTAAAGCCTCATCTTCAAATGCAACTGATTCTCGATACTTTTCATCAAATACTTACTTTCAAAGATCTTTCAAATCTTCCTTGCGAAAGTTTCATTCATCACAGATACTTGATGTCTTGTGTCAAACAAGACCTAATGACACCACACTCCATCCGATTCATCTTGTTTCAATCTTTCTTTGAAGTCTCTGTTGATTTCTCTTGCAAAAGCAGCGAGTCTTCCAAATTATGCCGTTCAGCGCATCTATCACATCGCATCTCCACATATCAATGTTGTTCGCGCCATCAAACTTTCGCATTAATCTTCGACTGATGGATGTTCACGGTATTCCCTATGGACTTCACCGTGGACTGATTAACCTCGGCCATAGCTTCCCTAGAAATTGCCAATAATAATGCGAAACAACTAAACGAAAATAAATCCAAATAGATAAAAATCGAAACTTTACCTCAAAGTGAAACTCTAGACGAGTTTCCGAGTGATCTGCTCCATCCAAAATGATCCCAATGAATAATCCAACATTGTTCTGAGATCGACACAATCCCACGAACAATTCAATGTCGCTCCGAGATTGACACATGATCTCTGCTGAACAGACCACATTGCTTTTGGGATCGACACACGATCTCTAGCTGAACCTGGGAAGCTATGATACCACTTGTTGCGCCCTCCGGAGGAACCCAACGACATGCCAATCACCAAGATTAGCGTTCCAACGCCGAGTCAACCACGAAACAATATAGCATGAATCAAACCAAAGAGAGAGCGAGAAACAAACGATTTTAACGAGGTTCGGTAACTTGCCGACATCCTCGAGGCAGAAGGGAGAACATCTTATTCAAACAACTGAGTTACAAGGATTACAAAGTGATTTGAAGATCCAAATTATAGAAACTACGTACTCGATCATAAGATTCCATCAAACAAACCGTACAACTCCTAATTTAATTCACCGATTCAGGTTACAGATAAGGATACTACATCCCTCAATTTATAGGCAGAGAGCCCATGAAGAAAAGAAAACCAACAAGTCTGAAATCAGATCAAAAACGAAATCAGAATCCAATCAAGAAACTGTCAGAACCCGTGAAACTGTCGACAACTCCTAATGGGCCTGTCGACAGACTGAGCAAACCCAACTCTCGGGTTGAGCGACTATCGACAGACTGAGTCACAACTGTCGACATGCCTCAATGGCTGTCGACAAACTGTTAATCATACGCAATCTGTTTGGCGTATCCACTTATCCGCTGTCGACAGCCTTTGGGCCTTGTCGACAGCGGTTTTCTGCTCCTGTTTCTTCTCCAGCTGCTGCTATGTCCAATGAGTTACAAAAACCCTACCATCTATTTTAAGATTCTCTCCCCACACTGGCCATACCAAGACACTGGTGATTGTAACATACCAGTGTACTGATTTTGATATACACAAATTTTTATGCATGATCTAATGGAGCATGAGACGCATTCATGCTATTCACGAAAGCTTTTCCATCCCTTTTCATCCCCTCCCTTTCTTCACACGGTTAAATGCAATGCCGGTCACAACATAATTAATAAGGTCTGGAACATCTTTTTCTGACACTATTTGTTATATGACATAGGCCAAATAACCAAATTAAGGTGATGTTCTTGATAATATATTGGAAGCCTATAGTGTCCGCTTTGCGATCATTCAGTTTAGCCAGCACCAAAACCCACTTGAACACTCAATTCGACGTGATAGAATTAACCTCAAAACAATCCAAGAAAGGTCTCGAAAGCTGATAAGTGATAATGGAAGTTAACTGATATTACCAGCTACAAGCGAGGAAGAAAACGCAAACCATCATGTCACTAACGTATTTTTTGATCTTATTCATGATGTAAGAGGCTATAAATCAAAATTACATTCATTATGAATAGAAAAGAAGGAAAAAGTTTCAAACAGAAAGGGCCACAAGGAAAATGACAACGGGTACAACATATACTAATACTCTGACTCTCTTTTATATATCTTGCCACGTTAGATGAGGTTTGCATTGAATACAAGTAATTCTGCGGGTAAGTCATCACAAACAACATTTACAGACAGTGGGCCACTTAGTAGAAGCATGCATATTCACAATGCACAAGGACTAGAATTTTGATCTTTAATTAACTGGTTCATATCATAAGATTGTCAAATCAATACTAAAATCTAATAGGACAAGATCATATTTATCGATCAAAAAAAACTATATTGACAACCTTAAAAATCTTGTTAACAAACACTTCAAGAACACACCGAAGCAAAGACATTTAAAAAGCAGTCAATGGTATATGCAACAAACACTTAAAGAACAATGCTAGCGCAAAGTCATTAGAAAACAGTCAATGCTGCATGTAATTACTATAGTAAACTACTTCTTGAAAACCCTTCTCCAGCCATTTAAGAGTCTCTCTCCCCACAAGAGCATCTATAACAATTAACTCTAAAATACCAAAAGGAACCTGAAAACTACCAACCAATCTTGCTGCACTAACAATATGAGCCAAAGATAACAAAAAAAGATGAGTTTTTTTTTCCAGAAATTTTCATCAAGAACGGGATAAGAATGGTTTTGGCAACGTGAATCAGATGAAAAGAAGTGTCATGAAGAAAATTAAATACATAGATAAATTTGGAGAAATGGTGGATGAAGGAAACCATGCCTTAGACTTAGCTTAGAGAGAAGTTAGCAATTTTTCACACAAGAAATCTAAACAAAGATCAAGAATCGATTGGCTAAAGATTGGAGATATGAATACTGAATATTTCCACAAAATAGAAAATGGCAGGAACAGAGCTAATTGATCCAAAGCTTAGACATCAATGGCTCAGTTTGTGTAGAGGAGATGGCCACTTCTAAACATATCACTAGAAATGCGAGCTGAACCTAGACTTTGTTTTTAGTTTTTTCTATGGTAATGTTTTTTACGTGGTTTTGAGTCAACTGTCGAAAAAACAAGGTCTAGGTTCAGCTCGAATTTCTAGTGATATGTTCTGCGGCATGATATGACGTGAACTAGAGACCCACAGGTATCTCATAGTCATCCTCTTTAAGAAACGAGAGGTCTGCGCTGCTTCTCTCTTTATCTACAAGGGATGCATCTTATCTGAGATTTGTGAGTCATTCATCAAGATGATTTCTGTTCTAGCAAGTTTTTTGATTTTTCTATGGTAATGTTTTTTACGTGGTTTTGAGTCAAGAGAAGCAGCGCAGACCTCTCGTTTCTTAAAGAGGATGACTATGATATACCTGTGTGTCTCTAGTTCACGTCATATCAGGCCGCAGAACTTGTTAGCAAGGTGGGTCATGAAGTAGCAGAGGGCTTCATTGTTGTAGACGCTGCACTTGTAATCAAGAATCATGTCCACTAACTTCTCAGCGAAGCAATAGTATCATTTAATAGTTGCACAGGTGCCATCAAAAATAACCATTAAACATATTAGAATTTGTACTGGATAACAATGATAGGAACAAGTGAAAGGTAGCAGAACAAAAAGACAATTAAATACTTCCAATGAGAAGCGACCAAAAATATTAAAAAAAACAAATGTCATGAACATCAGAAAATAGATAGGCTTTACTATATAAAGTGACCAGAAATACATTGAGATTGAAGTCACCATGAATTAAATTTTATAAATCAAAAACCTGCATTCAACGAAGTATACATCAGAGTATGCATAGGAATTAATACTAATCAGAAATACACATTATATATATATATATACACAGAAACATGTGCCTCAACCGACAGCTGAGAGTCCCTCTCAGTCGTCAGCTGAGTACATGGCACATTATTAGACACACCAATAAGTTGCGGCATGCCTATTAGAACAAGTGAAATTACTAAAGTCCCCTACGATAAAAGGTAGTGGTCCCGCTATTGTTTATTATTATTTCCCCCTCTTTTTCTTGTTCCGCGCTGACAGACCTAGGTTTGAGTTTTCGCTCATAAAATTTTCTAAAAAAAAACGGGATCAGAATCAGATACTTTCTTTTACTTTGCAGATCGAGATCTCCAAGCTCTTCATCGGGATCTCCTTTTCTATTTTAATGTTGACCGCCGACCAGAACACATCTGCCAATTCAGGTGGCCGTCGTCCCCGATCTAAATATGAATCATATATCATCGTGTTCAACTTCCTCACAGAATATTAAAAATCTTGAAGGGTTGAGATCTTTGGATGGCCGTCGTCCCCGATCAAGAGGTTTTAATTTTTTCCTTTTTAATTTTCCTGCAATTTCTTATTTGTAAAAAATCTTGAATAACTTAGATGGAACTGCGACCTAGTTTACGTTTTACAGAACAAGTCATTTTCACTAAAGTCGTTATTTTTTCAGTTAACAATTTCACAGTTTTTTAACTGTGACCTCAGTCGTAGTTATTTAATTTGTAAAATTACCTATTTTTTCTTATAATTATTAATTTTAAGAACTGCAACAAAGGTCGCAGTATTTAATAAAATAAAGTATGCAATTACGGTCGCTGTTTTTAATAAACTATGTTTCAGTCTTTATATAACTGCGACCTTACATGCAGTCTGCAATTACCTTGCATGTGCGACCTTTTGCGCAGTCCTTTAATATATTAAGGACTGCGACAAAGGTCACGGTATTACAAAATATCACTTTTTTGCAAAAAATATGGACATCATGAAAGATGCGACTACGGTCGCAGCCTTTTATTTAATAATCACAGCTATCTTTACAACTGCGACTAAGGTCGCAATTTTATTTTATTATATTTCAGACGTGTGATTTTCAATTATTTCTTTTTATTTAATTTAACAATTATTTTGATAGGATTTGAATTTACATGAAGATATGTCTGGAAGCTTAGTTGTTCTTTTAGGACAATAAATTTCAACAGACAATGAAGCCCACAACTTCTACAATGCTTATGCAAGGAACAGAGGCTTTGGCGTGAGAAGAAAAGAAATAGATAAGTCACGTAGGTCTCCTCGTGAAGTTATTTGTAGAAAATTTTGTTGCAACAAGATGGGTGTGAAGAAGTTGGATGACAAAAGACAAGATTGGCTTACAGTCAACTGTCGAATCGACACTAGAGTTGAGTATCCTGCTGAGATGCATGTATGTCTTCGTTTATTATCGCATCGAATATTGATTCTATTCACATGATTTATCAAGCCCGGATAAGGTCCATCACTTTTACTCTCACCAGACACATCAATTAAAAATTAGCAGAAGCATTATGACCAACTTGGTTGATGTAGGAATTCGTCCTTCTAATATTTCTCATGTTGTTAATGCAATGAACCACAGAGAAAGTTGTGAAGAAGTAAGCTCGCAACGAGTTATTAATTTTATTCGACACCGAAGAAATAACATTGGCCAGGAGTTTATATCGGTCATCAAATATTTTCAACAAAAGCAAGTCCGATCGAGAATTTTTCTTTGCTAGTGAAGTTGATAATGCGGACACACTAAGAAATGTTTTTTGGGCTGATGGAAGAGCAATTTCCTTGTATTTAAGTTTTTGTGCATACATGACTAATCACTTGAACCTGCCATTTGCTCCATTCACTACAGTGAATCATCGTCAGCAGTCGATTTTGTTTGGTTATGCATTGCTTGCGGACGAGCAGAGAGATACATTGCTATCCAATAAATGGTTCAAATGCATGCACGGAGTTGCACAAAAAGTGATTATTACTGATCAGGATGCCCAGATAGGTGATGTCATCGAAATGGTATTTCCAACTACTCGGCACCATACTTTTTTTGGCATGTAAGAAAACACATTACCGAGCAATAAATTCCCTGATGAACATGTATGGGAAAAATTTTGCCTCTAATTTCTATCTGTGGTACACCTCCCGTGATATAAGCACATGTGAGGAACGATGGAGATTGATGAAGAAAAAATATTATATAGAAGAAGAACAAGACAATTAGTTGTTGAAGATGTACAGATTGCGTGGATACTGGGTTAATGATTATCTAAAAAATATTTTCTGTGCTGTAAAGACAACCATTCAAAGGTCCGAGAGTATTAATTCCTTCTTTGATGGTTTTGTGAATGTAAACATTTGTACATCAAATTCATATGAGATACAAATTTCAAGAAAACTAGTTGAGTTTGTCCACCAATATGATAAAACTGTCGCTGCCCGCCGTAGATCTGAATCTCAAGAAGACTTTCGGTGTTTGAATTGTGTGCCCAATTGTACATCGAATTCATATGAGATACAAGTTTCAAGGTTTTATACCAGGAAGATTTTTCTGAAACATTTCTGTTGTTTCAAAAGGAATGGGCAGTCGTAATGACACTCTTTTCGAAAGAGTTGTAATATGATGGACCAAGAGCAAACATGTTGACAATTTCAAAATAACTCTTGGTCCATCATGTTCCAACTCTTCCGAAAAGAGTCATTACAACTGCCTATTCCTTTTAAAACAATTGAAAAAGCTTCCTGGTATAAAATTTTGAAACTTTTATCTGATATGAATTTGATGTACAATTGGGCACAATTCAAACACCGAAAGTCTTCTTGAGATTCAGATCTACGACGGGCAGTGTTTTAAATATCGGGTATCGACGATATTTCGGTCGGTAAAATTATATACCGGATATCGAATACCGGGTGATATATCGTGTTATGGTACTAAATACCAGACGTCAAATCGGACATCATATCAGATGAAGAATATACATGTGATTGCCTACATAAATCATATGAAACTACTTAAATTAAGTTTAGAGTCATAAACTCATAGGGAATAATTACTTTTTGTAGAAGCTCCTCAAATGCATCACGTGACGATATATCGGATATTTTCATCTCGGATATCGTCCGATATATCGGCCACGTGGCGATATAACGGCCCATATCGGTCTAAAATGATATTTGGTAAAATTTTATACTTATCGTATCGTTTTGGATAAAATACTGATATCTCGGCCGATATACCGGTATATCGGCCGATATTTAAAACAGTGACGACGGGCAGCGACAGCTTTATTATATTGGAGGACAAACTCAACTAGTTTTGTGTTTACATTCACAAAACCATCAAAGAAGGAATTAATACTCTCAGACCTTTGACCGGTTGTCATTTCAGCACAGAAAATATTTTTTAGATAAGTATTAACCCAGTGTCCACGCAATTTTTACATCTTCAACAACTAACTGTCTTGTTCTTCTTCCATATGATATTTTTCCTTCATCAATCTCCACTGTTCCTCGCATGTGCTTATATCACGGGAGGTGTACCACAGATGAAAATCAGAGGCAAAATTTTCCCCATACTTGTTCATCAGGGGAATTTGTTGCTCGGCAATGTGTTTCCTTACATGCCAAAAACAGTAACGGTGCCGAGTAGTGGGAAAAATACCATTTTGATGGCATCACCTATCTGGACATCCTGATCAGTAATAATCACTTTAGGTGCAACTCCGTGCATGCATTTGAGCCATTTATTGAATAGCTAAACAAATATATCCCTCTGCTCGTCCGCAAGCAATGCACAATCAAACAAAATTAACTGCTGATGATGATTCACTGCAATGAATGGAGCAAATGATAGGTTCAAGTGATTAGTCATGTATATTGTGTCAAAAACAACCACATCACAAAAACTCAAATACGAGAAAATTGCTCTTCCATCAGCCCAAAAAATACTTCTTAATGTGTCCGCATTATCAACTTCACTGGCAAAGAAAAATTCTCGATCGGACTTGCTTTTTGTTGAAAATATTTGATGACCGATATAAACTCCTGGCAATGTTATTTCTCTGGTGTCGAATAAAATTAATAACTTGTTGCGAGCTTACTTCTTCACAACCTTCTCCGTGCTTCATTGCATTAACAACACGAGAAATATTAGAAGGATGAATTCCTACATCAACTAAGTTAGTCATAATGCTTCTAATCTTTAATCAATGTGTCTGGTGAGAATAAAAGTGATGGACCTTATCCGGGCTTTATAAATCATGTGAATAGAATCAGCAAACTTAGTGACAGCCTAAAATCTTTGGTGTGGTAATAAACGAAGACATATATGCATCTCAGCAAGACACTCAACTCTAGTGTCGATTCGATGACTGTAAGCTCATCTTGACTTTTGTCAGCCAACTTCTTCACACCCTCTTTGTTGCAACAAAATTTTCTATAAATAACTTCACGAGGAGACCTACCGTGACTTATCTATTCCTTTTCTTCTCACGCCAAAACCTATGTTCCTTGCATAAGCATTGTATAAGTTGTATGCTTCATAATCTATTGAAAATTATTGTCCTAAAAGAATAACTAAGCTTCCAGACATATTCTCCATGTAAATTCAGATCCTATCAGAATAATTGTTGAATTAAATAAAAAGAAATAATTGAAAATCACACGTCTAAACTATAATAAAATAACGCTACGACTAAGGTCGCAGTTGTAAAGATAGTTGTGACTATTAAATAAAAGACTGCGACCGTAGTCGCATCTTTCAGGATGTCCATATTTCTTTGCAAAAAAGTGATATTTTGTAATACTGCGACCTCTGTCGCAATCCTTAATATATTAGAGGACTGCGCAAAAGGTCGCAATGCAAGATAATTACAAAGTGCAAGTAAGGTCACAGTTATATAGATACTGAGACCAATGTTTAAAATAACGAAAACGTAATGATAACGTTTTTCTTCTGTTATGTTAACATAGGTTATAACATAACGCATAACGTAGGTTACGTGATTTAATATTTATTTAATAAAAATAAATATATATACTATATTTAAGAATTTTATAAATAGAAAAATAATTTTTAAAAATCTAAAAAAATATATCAAAACAATATATAACACATTTAGTAAGTCTCACAACAATTTTTAGCAAGTATCACAATAATTTTTTCACATTCACAAGTTATAATTCATAATTCTATCTACACAAATAACAATATGATCCGCATATTTCATTATAATTCAAATTTTTAGCCATGCTATTCAATCTACAAAAAGATTCATAATTCAATCTACAATAATTCATAATTAATCATAATTCATAATTTTTAGATATGCTATTTATTATAATTCATAATTAAATTTACAATATGCTATTCAATTATACCCCCGTGTCTTTCAGTCTCTCTGATATTTAACCCCCGACCTTTCTCTCTCCTCCCCCTATCACTCTTTGTGCTCTTTCTCCTCTCGATCTCTCCCCCTCTCAATCTCTCTCTGCTCTCGAGGGGGAGAGAGAAAGCACAGAGAGAGATCAGGAGAGGAAGAGAGCAGATAAAGATCAGGAGAGGGAGGGAGATCCAGGGGAGATTGAAGAAAGAGAGGATCGAGGGAGAGAAAGCTTACATGTGCTTGGAGACGGAGAACCACCGCTTGGAGACGACGCTAGCGAGAACCACCACGACAGAGAACCACCAAAGGTAGTTCTTCTTTTGCTGTCGATCAGAAAAAGGTACATCTTCTTTTTTCTTCTTGGCGTCAAACGAGGAGACGACAACAATGTTGCAGAGAGGATGACGAGCGAGCGAATTTGGGAATTTTTTTCTTTTTTGCTATAGACCGGGAGAATGTGGGGAGGTTTATAAAAAGTCAATGTGCACCATAACGTAAGTTACGGTGCATTACGTTAATAACGTAACGTAAGTTATGGGCAAAATAACCATAGTTATCAAATATTGCATTTTTTAGACCTGTTACATAACGATTGGTTGGTGTTATGTTATATAACGAGTTATAACGGGTTATATAATGGGTTTTTTAAAACACTGACTGAGACATAATTTATTGAATACAATGATCATAATCGCATACTTCAGAATGTCTATAATAACCTAAAAGTTGTTTTATTAAACACTGCAACCTTTATCGCAGCCCTTAAAAATTAATAATCATGAGAATAAACAGGTAATTTAGCAAATTAAATAACTGCGACTGAGGTCGCAGTTAAAAAATTGTGAAATTGTTAACTGAAACTTTGGTAAAAGTGACTTTTGTTCTGTAAAACGTAAACTAGTCGCAGTTCCCTCTAGGTTACCCCAGATTTTTTACAGATAAGAAATTGCGAGAAAAAAAATTAAACCTCTTGATCAGCATCCAAAGATCTCAACCCTTCAAGATTTTCAATATTCTGTGAGGAAGTTGAACATGATGATATATGATTCATATTTAGATCGGGAGAAAGAGATCGAGGACAACGGCGACCTGAATTAGCAGGAGATGGTGTTCTGGTCAGCGGTCGATATTAAAATAGAAAAGGAAATCCCAATGAAGAGCTTGGAGATTTAGGTCTGCAAAGTAAAAAAAACTTTATAAGCGAAAACTCAAACCTAAATCTGACAGCGCACGAAACAAGAAAAGGGGAGAAAATAATAATAAACAATAGCGGCACCATTATCTTTTACTGCTGGGGAATTTAGTAATTTCCCTTGTTCCAATAGGCGGGCCGCAACTTACTGGTGTGGCTAATAATGTGTCACATCACCGCGCTGTCGGCTGAGGTACATTCTTATATATATATATATATATTATATATATATATATATATATATATATATATATATATATATATATATATATATATATATATATATATATATATAGAGAGAGAGAGAGAGAAAAATGTATATCAGCCCGCGGGCTGAGAGTACTCTCTCAGCCTGCGGTGACGTGGCTCGATTTGTCACCTCACTGACTTGCAGCCCGCTTTTATGGAGAAGTTAAATTACCAAATACCCCTTATGATAACTTTTCCTTATTGTTTATTATTATTTTCCCCCCTTTTATTTTGCCGCTCTTTATAGGATATAAATTACTTTTCGCCTTATTTCTTTACCTCTTTTTTGAAAGATCTAGTTTCTCCTTTTCAGCCTGGGATAAATTTTTTTTGAAAATATAAAATCTTTTCAGATCAATGTTTTCAGCCTGCGATAAAATTCTACTTTATAGTTTATTTTTATATATATAATGTAGTCAGAGTCTTTGGTCGCATTGTACATTTAAACTGCGACCTTAGTAAAAGACTTTGGTCGCAGTGTACATGGTTAAATGCGACCAAGGTCGCAGTGTTGTTATTGATAAAGATGGCCAGCAACTGCAATCTAAGGTTGCATTACATGGACTGCGACTTTGGTCGCAGTACGTTAAGTAAGTGTTTTCCTTTAGATTAACATGCATAGCGACCAAGGTGGACACTGCTGTTTTGGTTTAAGACTGCCGTCAGCAACTGCGACCAAGGTCGCCGTGTTGTTGTTTTATTAATTGTTGTTTTGGATTAAGTCATTTTTTTGAATACAAATGAAAAATGAAAAGTTGTCTGTTGTCTGATGCGACTTGGAGTCACTCCGTGAGACGCGACCTGTCATAAAGATTTTATGAGATCTTTTTAACGTCAAGTCTACGTTGACGAACCCGCACCTTTCGTTGTTTCCCGAAGCTGTTGTCCACGCGTCGGCTCTTCATTGAGACCATTAAGGCCGACGGTTCTGATTAATGAACCATTAATTATGGTTATTATTGGCTGGCTATAAATAGGGCTCACACTCTCCCTTTAACAGCTCACGAAGATGACCCAGAGCTTGATTGTCCTTTTTCAGTTTCGCTGGGCCTCTGGGAGTATATTTTGGCCGGTGAACTTGATCGATGTTCGTCCACAAGGGAAGAAGTCATGGTCCTCGACGTCCACAGTTTTTTAATACACGGGGACCTCAATAACACCACTGCTCTTATTCAACAAGGGCTCTTTTGATGTTTAATCTTCTTTGTACTGCTATATTGTAACACTCAATCTTATTGTATAAGAGAGCGTTTTTGTATCATTTTCACATGCCTGGAGATAAATGCCTGGA
Source organism: Agave tequilana (assembly GCA_038442645.1). Lineage (NCBI taxonomy): Eukaryota > Viridiplantae > Streptophyta > Magnoliopsida > Asparagales > Asparagaceae > Agave > Agave tequilana. Next base: position 151,256 of record JAVJIF010007886.1, on the reverse strand, counting down.
CATAAATAAAAAGACCTCAATAACACCACTGCTCTTAGTCAACAATGGCTCTTTTTGATGTTTAGTTTTCTTTGTACTGCTATATTGTAACACTCAATCTTATTGTATAAGAGATCGTTTTGTATCATTTTCACATGCCTGGAGATAAATGCGTGGACATAAATAAAAAGCATATTTGTTTTTTAATAAACTACGACCTTTGGTCGCAGTCATGCATTGCAAACAAAACAACTTGGACCAGAGACGACACTGCGACCAAGGTCGCATAAGACTATCAGTGCAAACAGAAAGAACTGCGACTAGGGGCGACATTGCGACCAAAAACTGCGACTAAGCAACTGCTGCGGTGACGTGTCACCTCGTCGCAGTGTTGTTGTTGATTAAAACTAAAGACCAGCAACTGCGACCAAGATTGCAGATTATTTTTTTAAGACTGCGGCCATCAACTGCGACCAAGGTCGCAGTGTTGTTAATTATTTATAAAGACCACCAACTGCGACCAAGGTCGCAGTGATGTACTGTTTTGGAGTAAGAGTAAAGACCAGCAACTGCGACCAAGGTCGCTGTGTATTTTATTAAGACTAAACACCAACAACTGCGATCAAGATCGCAGTTTATTTTATTAAGACTACGGTCAGAAACTGCGACCAAGGTAGCAGTGTTGTTGTTGATTAAGACTAAAGTCCAGCAACTGCGACCAAGGTCGCAGTGTATTTATTAAGTCTGCGTCCTGGTCGCAGTATTTCAACCAATACATAGTAGTAAAAAATGTAATTCACACAATTAACTTTAGAAAACAGATTTATATATATTTAAAAAGAAAAACAAAATACAATTTTTTTAACTTCTAATCGTCGTCATCACCATCGTAATCAGATTCGTCATCAAGAGTCATGCTTTCGTCTTCTGTCTCTTCCTCCTCTTCAGGTACAGTCTCATCGTCGCTTTCTTCCTCTTCATGTTTGTATTTTGGTTCATCAATGAACTCCCAGAAAGGGTCGTCTGTATCAAGCTCAGATTCTGACCCGTAGCGAGACATTGTTTCAGAACTAAACATAAAGTCATCATTTGATGATTGACTTCTTTCCGGTGAAGACGGTGGTGATGGTGAAGACATTGTTTGAATGTATTGGCTTCTTTCCGGTGAAGACGATGGTGATGGTGAAGACATTTTTTGAATGTATTTTCCGAACAGTGAGAGTAACGAGTTTGAGCAAAAATAACTTGTGTTTTTAATCCTTTGCTCATGACCCTTTATATATTTTTAATCCCGGAATTCCAAAAGGTTTAAGCTCTCGGACCACGTGAATATCTCTCAAATATATTTTCTATCTTTTCCCAAAAATTGTATACTTCCTAGGTGACTGTTCAGTTATCCAAAACAGTTTAAAAGTTAATACACTATAACTTTAAATTACTTTTAACTCCAAAACAGTACATTATTGCGACCAAAGTCGCATTGGGAACTGAGAAATGATTAACTGTGACCATAAATTGCATCCGTAGTAAAATTGCGACTATGATCGCAGTGTTTAAGAGCAGCAGTCGCAGTTTGGATATGTAATTAAAAGAGCTTAAAGTTAATATAGTGAGAAAGAGACCTTACAAAAAAAATAGAATTAAAAGCGGTGGGGGATCAGATTTCAACTTCATTATCATCATGAATAGGAGGATCAGTTAATACATTATTTGATGTAGTGAGATAGTCAAAAGGAGTGAAGTCCAGACTGGTATCAGATTCACTAGAATATCCTGAAGACAAAGGACCGGTGGGGGAACGATTGAAGTTGAAATCTAAGTGTTCAGAGGAAGAAGAGGGGGAAGACATGATTCAAGAATGAATTTTTTTTTGGAAGTTTTGAAATCAAATTGAAAAGGAAGAGCAAAAATATAGTTTTTAGGTATGAGATAATATACTAGTAACAAGCATTATATAAAGGTGAATATTGTGGAAGATCATGAATAGTAATAATAATTGTTAGAGGTGATGGTTGAGTATGGTAAGAAGTGATAAAAAAAAAATTTATTTAATTGAAGATTTATTGCGGGAGAATCCGAAGTACAAATTAACTTTTTATAGAATTGTTTGCCTATATCTTTAGATTACGTATGGTGCACATCTTTCCTTTCTCGAGATTAACATTAGTGCATCTCTTTTTTTTCTAGACTGGTGTTGTATCACGGTAGATATAATATTAATTACTTCTTTTACATAAGGCATGAGAAAGAAGATTGCGAATTTGGTCGCAGTACCGAAGGAGGTCGCATTGCTATACGATAGCATTTTTTGTCTGGTATTCTTTATTCTGTATTAAGTCTGCGACCATGGAATGTTTTTTTACTTTTCAATGCTAGAAGTCGCAGTCATCATTTAAAAGGGGTATTTTTGTCATTTTGATTCACGATTGTTTAGGCGGGATTTTTTGATTTTTTTTGGCGCCCACACTCTGCGACCGATGTGTGACCTATATTCAGCCACGTCCCGCAGGCTGAGAAACTCTCTCAGCCTGCAGGCTGAGGTACAGTAAGCCCATATATATATATATATATATATATATATATATATATATATATATATATATATATATATATATGGGTAGAGTTACAATACACATAGGTGTAACTAAGTTACACACACCTCTTTCTACCACAAAAGAAACATTTTTTAAACACCTTATGGGGACCACTCACATTAATTTTTGTTTGCATCTCACGAAGCAAAATTTTTGTGTGATGGAAAGAGGTGTGTGTAACTTAACTTAGTTACACCTAGGTGTATTGTAATCTTACCCTATATAGTATATACACACATAAAGTCCAAAGAAAGAAAGTCAAAGTAGTATGAGAGTATACAAGAAAGAAATTCCATACTTGTTACCTTGATGTAAACAATATCAGACAAACTTTCAATCTAGAGGCAAAAAGATACCTTGTGATACTATGTAATTAGCCAGTCAGATGAAGTAAACACTGAATCCAAGTGATATAGGAAAGTCACCATAATTAACATTTTAACACTGAATCCAGGTAACCAAGAAAGTTGCCATAAGCAACATTTACACACACACTAGCAATACTCTAAGTATTAAGATAAATCTACACTTCACAATGACAACAAATTTGTCAGATTAAAAATTTAGATGAAGACATAAATCAGTTCAGTCAGCCTTAAAAGCCTTAAAAGAAGTAATGGTGTGGATTATGCAAAATCAACAGAAAACCAAGTTCTTGAAAGCCATCATCCCAAAACAAGAGCATCAGAAGAAATCCAATCAAATAAGAAATACAGTTGTTTACATGTGCAGATATAAACAACAATATCACATAGTAATTAGGCAGCAAAAATTTATCAATATAACGAATACATCATAAGAAATCTAACATGCCTCAGATTATCCCAATAGACTTCCATATTGCAAATAGGCGATGACAAGATCCCTCCTTGCAGCATTAGTAGTTATAATGTGATTCCAACAAAAAAATGATCCTCTCTGCACCCTATAAACAGGATTTTGGTTACTACAAAGAATCTGGACATGATCAAGAATCCTTATGACAAGAAAATAACTGATCAAAACAGAACATGCATCCATATATATCACCTATCTAATTGATGCTCTAGACGACTCCATTAAGCATTGGACCTTTTTCCTATGCTGGAAAGCAATTCCATTCAGGATGGCTTTTTTATCTCTAACAAAAATATTAAAAAAAACTCTCAATAATTATGTACCTCAGAGGTCTCCAACACGAGGGTAAAAAACAGAAATATTGTATAGACTTTGCTTACCAGATGCCTTGGAGCTTTTTTCTTCGGCAGTTGTTTCCTTTGTCATCTTGATTTATCATCTAGGAAGTGAATTGACATGTTATATAGCAGCTTCATAGAGATATCAGAATGACATAAACCACTAGTTAAAACAATCAACCAAGCGTCATATTCATTTTCTTCTCGGTGAGGGCTCCACTGTCAAGTGGCTTAGCTGTCATCTGAAAATTCATCAAACATACTATAATTAGTTGGAGAACTATATAAGGGTAACAAGTGAAGGGAAACACAAGCAAAAAGCTAACTAGACACTTCCAAACAAGAAGTCATCATCTAAAAGAAAATGCCTCCAACATGAGAAAATAAATGGCTTGCCTAAAAAAGAAACTATGTTAACAAAGAAACACAAATTTGATAGTATAGGTGACCATCATTTAAATTTTACAGACCAAATAATAACATTATACACATATTTTCATATGCATAGGAATTAGAAAGCACCAGTCAGAAAAGTAGCTTCTATATTATTTCTAAAAGACAGAAAAGAAACTCAAAAGAGAGAGGATAGGGAGCATTAAGCTAAAAGTTTTATATTTGATATTACATGTCAACAGCCTAGAATACAGTCCCAGGGAGCCCATAAAATATACTAATATTGTGACTCTTTTATAACTAGCCAGGTGAGATGAAGTTCACACTGAATCAGAAGCAATACCTATAGGGGAGAGTGAGCCACTTGAAAACTATTTTAAGAAGTTGCTTATCCAAGATCTTGTATATTGAAGATAGAAAAGTTAGAAAAGTAAGCTTTGGAAACTATTTTGAGTGGTTGTTTATCCAAGCTTTTGTGTTTGAAAGTAGAGAAGGTTAAAAAAAAAATCTGGCAAAGTATTTTAGTGAAGAGATGAATGAAAAAAAGGTTAAAAGAAATTTGCTCTTTGAAACTATTTTAAGAACTTTATCCAAGCTTAACTGCTTTAACATTCCTGCAAGCCTCTTCTCGCACCATAGAAATAGAAGTATCCTCTAGAATAGTAAACAAAGTATGGAAGTCCCTTATTGCCTTGCGGCAAAAGCATGCAAGAAACAAAAAGATTCCATCTAGCCAAAGTTTTAGAAATCTCCCTTCCAAAATCACAATGTAACACTGACCCACCCGCACATATAAACACACTTGGTCGAGCAATGGTACAAGTGCCATCATTTGCACAAGTTAAACTGCAGGTTTCATAGCATAATCTATGAGATTGTGCAACAATCAACATTCAAAACATGCCCAATTGATCTCTCTACAAACTCAAAAACCAAAAAAAAGATGAAAAATCAAATTCAGGGCAAGAACAGAGTTCTAGACTATAACCACTAACCTGGGTACCTCTTATCAAATCAAAGCAGCTTAAGTCTGAAAAGGACATAACCATTATCCATAACTATCCATAACTAACAAAACCAATTCACTATCCTCTAGAATAGTAAACAAAGTATGGAAGTCCCTTGTTGCCTTACGGAAAAAGCATGCAAGAAACAAAAAGATTCCATCTAACCAAAGTTTTAGACATCTCCCTTCCAAAATCACAACGTAACACTGACCCACCCGCACATATAAACACAGTGTCGAGATGTACAAGTGCCATCATTTGCACAAGTTAAACTGCAGGTTTCATAGCATAATCTATGAGATTGTGCAACAATCAACATTCAAAACATGCCCAATTGATCCCTCTACAAGCTCAAAAACCAAAAAAACATGAAAAATCAAATTCAGGACAAGAACAGAGTTCTAGACTATAACCACTAACCTGGGTACCTCTTATCAAATCAAAGCAGCTTAAAGTCCGAAAAGGACATAACCATTATCCATAACTAACATAACCAACACAGTAGAAAAACAAACTGTTAATTAATATTAGAACCTTGCAAACTCAGTTACAACTATGCAAAAGATCAAGTAATTTAACTTAAATTCCTTAAAACAAACTCATTTTAATGCTACAGTAATCCACCATAATTAATTATCAATATGAAGTCTCCAAATATAAATTCCAAGAAATATATCATTCCAAGCATCAACAGTAAAATTTCCAGAAAGACCTCAAGTCTGCTTAAATCAAAACCCTATATGTCAAAATGACAGTACCTTCTTCACCTTCTTCTCTCCAGTTGAACCCTCTCGTTCCCTGCCCTGAGCTTCATTTTCTTCGCCCTCTCTTCTTTCTCCTTTCTCTACACAGACACAGACAGATTTATCAAGATTGAAACACGTAAAATCAGAAATTGACAAAAAAGAAAAGGTCAAAATACATGGGTAACCCTACATGTGAATGTGCTAGGGAAGTCATTCCTCTTCGCAGAAACCTAGCCCTTGATGTTGTTGAACCAGAAAAAGATTCTGAAGGAAGATAATTCATGCATTGCGGATGAAGAGACTGGATGTTCTCAGCCTATTTAAGTATAGAGCTTTGGATATTAAAACCACTTTAAAAAATGAGCATAATGACTCTAGGACATCCCAACTGAACCTAGACCCTGTTTTACTAGAAATTCAACAATCAACTCAAAAACCACCTAAAGATTACTATAAAAAATTCCAAAAAAAACTTACTAGAATAGAAATCATCTTGATGAACAACTCACAAATCTCAATAAAGATGCATCACTTGTAGATAAAGAGAGAAGCACTTCGGACCTCTCATTTTCAAAGACTATTAGATACTTGTGGGTCACTGGTTCTGGTGATATCAGGCCGCAGAACTTATCGAGGCCGATCATGGAGCAGCAGAGGGCTTCGTTGCCATAGAAGTTGTTGTTGTTATCAAGAATCATGTCTCCTTTTCCTCTCAGCGAGCGCAACAGTGTAAGAAAGAACCATTAAGCATACTATAATCAGGAGTACTGAATAAGAAGGATAGCAAGCAACAGGTCACGGGCAGCCAGAGTAAAAAAAAAAAAAAAATGAATACTTCCACTGAGAAGCCATCAAGCATGAAAAAAATGCCATGTGCAACATGAGAAAAATAAATGGACTTTCCTATATAAACAAACATATATTTGAGATTGTAGTTCACATGAATTAAATTTTATAAACCAAGAAACAACATTGAACACAATGTACATCGCAATTCACAAAGAACTGAGGAAATACTAATCAGAAATACAGCTTATATATTAGTTCTAAAAGACAAGAAAGAAACTCAAAGTACTAGGAAAGGATACAAGAAAGATTTCCATATTTACCACTTGATGTAAACAATTATGTGGCAAAAAGAGACCCTGTTATACTAATATTGCCATTCTTCTTTATGTAATTAACCAGTCAGCTGAAGTTAACACTTTATTCAAGTAATCAGGACAAGTCATCATAAGCCAAAAAAAAATTAACACACACACACAGAGAGAGAGAGAGCCATTTAGTAGTACTCGCAAAAAGATGAATATATACTGCACAAGGACTGCAATCTTGTTAATTTTTGTCATATAATACCATTAAAATTATTGATAGCATCCAAAGAATTGGAAAGTCATCCTTAAAAGAAGTAAATGGCTCATGTAATAGAATCAACAGAACCCCAAGTTCTTGAAAGCCCTCATTCCCCCAAACAAGAGCATCAAAATAAATCCAAGCAAACGAGAAATACAGTTGTTCACCTCTAGAGATGTAAGCATCTATAAATCATATAGTAACTAGAAAGCAAAAAATTACCACAATATAACAAATACATAATAACAAATATAACATACCTCAGATTATTCCAATAGACCGCCATGTTGCAGATTGTCAATGTAGCATCCCTCCTTGCAGTAGCATTAGTATTAACCCGAACAGATTCCCACAAAGGTTGGATTTTCTCTACAAATACACCCTACAAGAAGGGTTTGGTTATTACAAGGAATCTGAACATGATAAAGAATCCTGGTGACAAAAGAGTATCTGATCAAAACAAGAACATGCATCATATATATCACCCGTCTAATTGGTGCTCTAGAATCCATGAAGCGTTGGAACTTTTCGCTATGCTGGGATGCGATTCTGCTCAGGTGGTTGTTAAACCTGAATCTTAAAATATAAATAAATAAAAAGTAACTTTCAAGAATGTTGTGCCATAGAGGTCTCCAACACAACAATAGAATATGCACTTACTAACCAGATGCCTTAAAGCTTTTTCCTATTCGGCAGTTGTTATCTTGGACATCATGATTTATCATCTAGAAAGAGAATTGACACATTTAATTTTATTATAGCCAACTTTGTCAGGATATCAGAATAACATAAAGCACTGGTTAAAACTATCTACAAAGAGTCATGTCATTTTCTTCTCAAGAAATTGCCTTAGGTATTAAGTGGCTTAGCTGCCATTTAAGCATACTATAATTATCAGGAAAACTGAAAAAGGGTAATAGGGTGTAAGACAGCACAAGCAAAAATAACAGCTAAACACTTCCAAACAAGAAGAAATCAAACATCTAAAATAAAATGCCTTCTACATGAGAAAATAAACGGCTTTTCTATCTCAACAAGAAACACTATCCAAACAAGTAACACAGATTTGATATTATAGTTCAACATGCATTAAATTTTACAAACCAAATAATAACATTCTACACACATATTGTCGTATGCATAGGAAGTAGAAAGCATCAGTCAGATAAACAGCTTATATGTTATTTCTAAAAGACAAGAAAGAAACTCAAAACAGAGAAGATAGGGAGCATTAAGGTTAAAGCTCTATATTTGCTACTCCGTGTCAACATACATACCTACAATACAGTGCCAAGGAGCCTACTCTGACTCTCTTTTATATATCTAACAAAGTTAGATGAGGTTTTGCATTGAATACAAGTAATTATGTAGGTAAATCATCACAAGCAACATTTACAGACAGTGAGCCACTTAGCAGAATGCATATTCACAATGCACATAGACTAGAATTTTTATATTCAATTAACTGGTTCATATCATAAGATTGTATAGTCCAATACTAAAATCTGACAGGACAAGATCATAAATCGATCAAAAAGAACTATATCGACAACCTTCAAAATCTTGTTAACAAATACTTCAAGAACACACCAGAACAAAGACATTTAAAAAGCAGTCAATGGTATATGCAACAAATACTTCAAAAACAATGCAGGAGCAAAGGCATTTAGAAAACAGTCAATGCTGTTTGTAATTACTATAGTAAACCCTACTTCTTGAAACCCTTCTCCAGCCAAACAAGAGTCTCTCCCTCCGCAAGAGCATCTATAACAATTAACCCTAAAATACCAAAAGGAACTTGAAGCTACCAATCAATCTTGCTGCACTAATAATATGTGCCAAAGATAACAAAAAAGACGAGTTTTTTTTTTTTTTTTTTGCAGAAATTTTCATCAAGATGTAAAATTACACACAGTGGTTCTGAGGTTAGAACCAGAACTCATACAAAATCAAAATCAAGGGGGAAAAAAATCAAGAAACCTAGAGTTTCAAACGAATCCCTCTAGAAATAAACAAAACATTTAAAGAATAGAACTCACCTCGGGCTTCGAAGGGAAATTAGGGTTAATAGGAAAAATCAACAAATATATCTAATATTCTCCGACTTGAAAGGGTTTCTTAAAATTCTAATAACCCCGGTCGGTCCAAGAAATTTCAAAATCTTGAAAGCAGAAAAGGGTCCGAAAAACCAAAATGACAAAATCCGACTGAGATGGAAGTGTGAGAGATTTTACCTCACCATGCTGATCGAAGAAAAAGACGACCCTCGATGTTGCCGTTGCCGCCTTAAAGTTCCTCTCAGCTCGTCTATTTCTATCGATCGAAGAAGGAGGGTTCTTTAGGTTAGCGCCAGAACTCATACAAAATCAAAATCAAGAAAAAAAATCAAGAAACCTAGAGTTTCAAATGAATCCCTATAGAAATAAAGAAATCATTTAAAGAATAGAACTCACCTAGGGTTTCGAAGCGAAATTAGGGTTAATAGGAAAATCAACAAACATATCTAATATTCCGACTTGAAAAGGGTTCTTAAAATTCTAATAACCCCGTCCAAAAAATTTCAAAATCTTGAAAGCAGAAAAGGGTCCGAAAAAGCAAAATAACAAAATCCGACTGAGATGGAAGAGTGTTGCGTCCTCTCCGTCGGCGAGGGCGTCGGAGATGATAGGTTGGTAGCGATGGCGGTTCCTCGGCGGCATCTCGACCTGCAGGAAGTTAGAAAGACAGGGAGAACTGGCAGCGCCAAAGGCAAATCAACGAGGAAGACGAAGAAGAAGAAAAAAGGGTTTTATTGATCTCAGTTGATGAGCTCAGTTGGAGCTCGTTGCCAATTAGGGCAAATTTTACATCATAGATCCTCTCGTGGCCGTTGGCCAGCTATTTATCCCCAAGTTCCCCCCCCATGGGCCGGTCGGATCTGTTAATGGGCTGGGTCACCCGGCCAGCTGGACCCGTCTCCGAGTCTCAAAGCCAGACCGGACCCGGCCCATTAGCAAATATAATCGGAGAAGAAGAAGACGGCTCAGATCCCCATCATAGCCGTTACATTCAAAAGAAAAAGAAGAAAGATAAGAATTGAATCTCAAGTATCAAAACAATAGGGTCAGAAAGATAAGGACTGTATCAATGCTCTCCCCTTGAATTCGACCTTGCCCCAAGGTCGAAGGCAGGAAACCTTTTAATCAGGTCCCAATAATTTTCCCAGGTAGCTTCTTCTAATGGTAGCTGTTTCCATTGAATCAAAACTTCAGAGGTTGCTTTTCCCAACCTTTTCACCATTCTCCTGTCCAGGATACTCTCAGGTTCCTTGATCACTTCCACAACATGAGAAGGCAGCTGATTATGGACCTGACTGTTGTGACCAAGTTGCCTTTTCAATTGGGAAATATGGAACACTGGATGAATTTTAGCCTCCTCAGGTAGATCCAGTTTGTAGGCAACTGGACCAATTCTTTGCAAGATCTTGTATGGACCATAGAACAAGGGAGAAAGTTTATGAGACCTTCTTCCCCCAACAGAGATTTGCCTATAAGGTTGCAATCTCAAAAACACCCAATCTCCCACTGCAAAGGACCTCTCAGTCCTGTGCATGTCTGCCCATTTTTTCATTCTGTCTTGTGCATGGATCAGATTATCTTTCAACAATTGAAGAGTTGCATCCCTGCCCAACAGAGCTTCCTCAACACTCTGTAGCTTAGCAGTTTTTGGAATGTAAGATGAGATGGTGGGAGGTGCTTTACCATAAACAGCTTGATAAGGAGTCATCTTGGTAGCTGAATGCCAACTGGTATTGTACCAATACTGAGCCCATGGAAGCCATTTGCACCACTCATGAGGTTTGTGGGAACAAAAGCAACGTAGATAAGTTTCCAGGCATCTATTAACAACCTCAGTCTGCCCATCAGTTTGGGGTGGAAAGAAGTGCTGAAAAGCAACTTAGTCCCCTGTAAAGACCACAGCTCTTTCCAGAACTCACTGGTAAACACAGCATCTCTATCAGAAACAATGCTTAGGGGCAATCCATACAAACAGTAAATGTTATCCCAGAATACAGCAGCCACTGATTTAGCAGTGTAGGGGTGAGAGAGAGGCAAAAAGTGTGCAAATTTAGTTAACCTGTCAACAATGACAAAGATAACAGATTTACCCCCACTTTTTGGCAACCCTTCTACAAAATCCATGGAGATTTCTTCCCAAACATTTTGAGGAATAGGCAGAGGCTGCAGTAAACCTGCAGGTTTGATTGCCTCATACTTAGACCTTTGACAAGTCTCACATTCTCTGATATGTTTTTAACACTACTTTTCATGCCCTGCCAATATACCACCCTCTTTAACCTTTGATAGGTTTTTTCATATCCAGAATGTCCCCCCACAGGAGTATCATGGTGCTCAGACAGTAATAGCTGAGTAAGAGAGGAGGAAGGATTTATAATAATCCTACCTTGATAATAAAACAGATCCCCTTTTTTCTGATACTTAGCAGTGTCCAACAGACCCCCATCCCACTTACTATTTAATTCAGAGAAAAAAGGGTCAGTATTAACCATTTCTTTTAGTAACTTAACCCAATCAGACTCCACCACAGAAATTTCCAACAGTGTAGGAGAATCAGGAATTTCATTTCTCCTGGAAAGACTGTCAGCAGCTATATTTTCCTTCCCCTTCTTGTACTCAACCTTATATTTGAAGTTGCATAACTTCAATAACCAAGTATGTTGAGCTTCAGTATATAATCTCTGTTCCAATAAGTACTTCAAAGGTTTATGATCAGTCTTCACAATAAACTCCCTTCCCAATAGATACTGCCTCCATTTCTTGGTGGCTAACAGTAAGCCTAACATTTCCCTTTCATATGTTGAAGCACACTTACCAGAATTTTTCAATTCTTGACTGATATATGCTATAGGATGATTATCCTGCATCAGTACTGCACCAATCCTGCTGGCAGAGGCATCACATTCAATCACAAAGGGTGCAGTGTAATTGGGAAGTGCTAGAACTGGTGGACTTATGAGAGCTGTTTTTAATTTTTCAAAGGCATCCTGAGCTTTGTCATCCCAGAGAAAGGCATTTTTCTTGGTGAGAACAGTCAGGGGAGCAGCAAGGGTACTATACCCTTTGATGAACTTCCTGTAATATCCAGTCAGGCCCAAGAAACCTCTCAAAGCTTTCAGGTTTTTTGGAACTGGCCAGTCTACCACTGCCTGTATCTTACTTTGATCAACAGCCACCCCCTGAGCTGACACCACATGCCCAAGATAAGCCACTTCTGTTACCCCAAATTGACACTTACTTTTCTTGGCAAAAAGCTGATTCTCCTTCAGGATATCTAACACCAACCTTACATGGTTCAGATGATCCTGTATGTTTCTGCTATAAACCAGTATATCATCAAAAAATATGAGCACAAACTTCCTCAAATATGGTTTAAAGAGTTCATTCATCAAAGCCTGGAAGGTAGCAGGGGCATTAGTTAGCCCAAAAGGCATAACTAAATATTCATAATGACCTGTGTGAGTCTTGAAGGCTGTTTTAGGTATATCCACTTCCCTTATTCTGATCTGATGATATCCACTCCTTAAATCCAGTTTTGAAAAGATTTGTGCCCCATATAACTCATCCAATAATTCATCAATTAATGGTATGGGGTATTTGTCTTTAACTGTTTTTTGATTTAATGCCCTGTAATCCACACATAATCTCCAAGTGCCATCAGTCTTCTTGACCAACACAACTGGAGAAGCATAAGGACTCCTGCTATTTCTAATGATTCCAGTTTCCAACATCTCCTCTACCATCTTCTCTATGACATTCTTTTGTTCCCAAGGGTGCCTGTAAGGTCTCAAATTAATAGGCTCAGTACCAGGAACTAATAGTATTTGATGATCATGACTTCTTTTTGGAGGAAGTCCCATGACTTCTTTAAAGACTGTATCATACTCTTCACACAAGGATTGTAACTGTAAATTAAATTTTGGATCAGCCTGAATACCTGTTTGTTCACAAATATACAAAACCCATCCTTTGGCTGATTGGTACAGTGTTTTTTCCATAGCCTTAGCTGATACCAACTCCATTTCATTAGATGAGACCCCCTGTAACTCCCAAGAATGGCTATCCTTCATAATCTTTACCCTTCTTTCTTTAAAATTTATAGTCAGCTCATCCAGTGACTGCAACCAATCAATTCCTAAGACCATTTGGCAACCCCCTATAGGCAGTACATGGAAATCAGTGACAATCTCCAGCCCTTGACACTTAAAGCAAACAGACCTACATAGCCCTTCACTTTGTAACTGATCATCCCCAGCTATAGTAACCTTAAAAGCCACTTCAGGTGTTATTACCAAACCAGTTCTCTGCACCACTTTAGGATCAATGAAGTTGTGGGTGGAACCAGTATCCAATAACACCATAACAGGCTTCCTATTTATCTGTCCACAAAGCCTAATAGTTCTGGGTGATATACTGCCTTCCATAGCATTAAGTGAAAGCTCATGTAAACTTTCCCCAAATCCTTCCCTAGGTCTTAATAAGATTTCCTCTTCCTGCTCACTCTCATCCTCTTCACATTCAATTAGCATCAAACTCTTCCCCTTGCATTTATGTCCCGGAGTATAAGGCTCATCACACTTGAAACAAAGACTTTTCCTCCTATATTCTTCTACCTGAGAGGGAGACAACCTTCTGCCTGAAGCATTTGTTGCAGGAATACTCTCTCTGGTAGTAGCTGGAATCATAGGATTTCTTGGACTGAACCCTGTTGTGCTGACAGTTCCCTTGAATGTAGATACTCTATTCAATTTCTTCTCTGCTGTTGTAATGGACTCTCTGGCTACTGCACTTCTATAGGCTGAAACCATAGACAAGGGCTTGTCCAATTTGACCTTCCCTCTTAGATCTTCTCTCAACCCAGACAGGAATAAACTAATTAAATTCTTCTCAGATTCATCAATTAAGTGAGCCAACCTTATGAAAGATTTATGGTATTCCTGTACAGTACCAGTCTGTTTCAAATTTGCCAAAGCAGCCAGGGGATCATCCAGGTCATCAGGACCATACTGCAGGATCATCTCATCATAGAATTCTGGCCAGGTAACTGATTCTCCCTTCTGTTTTTTCAGCCACCTCCACCACAACAGAGCCTCTCCTTGAAGGAAGAAGACACAGAACTCTACCCGATCCTCTACTGGAGTATGATGTATAGCAAATACATGTTCTAGCTGATACAACCAATTTAAGATGTCTCCATCTCCCCTGAATATAGGAATTTCCACTTTAGGGTGTTTTGGCATTGGAAGCTTACAGGGATGTTGAAGGATTTCTGATTTCTTCTCAAGAATTGCTATGACCTTCCTCCTCCCATGGTTGCCTGTCTCTCGTTTGGAGGAGTAGCGAATACCACTCCCTTAGAACTGAGCCTAGGCCCTCCAATGGGAGGAACTTCATCTCTTCCAAATCCATCGGTTTCCTTGTTTAAGAACCGTGGTTCTTGGCACAATTTTGAGATCAGAGCACTTAGTTCTTCATAACCCCGATCTATCTTCCCTTCCAGAGAACGGAAACGGTCATCAATAGCTCTCATATTATCACCAACCTTTTCCTCCAAGATTCGATTCCTTAGTGCAGTTCTTTCATCAAGAGCTCGGAATCGGAAGTCAATTTGATCTTCTTTTTGAGAAGTCGAACCTGTTCCAAGAGTGTTTCCTTGATCTGGAGCCTTCTTGGAATCCCAGCCTGCATCAAAAGATACTGACCTTCGTGGTTCAACCTTGGAGTGAAGTCGTCGTCGTCGTCTCCATGATCCTCAGGGAACTCCGGAACCTGAGGCTCTGATACCATTGTTGCGTCCTCTCCGTCGGCGAGGGCGTCGGAGATGATAGGTTGGTAGCGATGGCGGTTCCTCGGCGGCATCTCGACCTGCAGGAAGTTAGAAAGACAGGGAGAACTGGCAGCGCCAAAGGCAAATCAACGAGGAAGACGAAGAAGAAGAAAAAAGGGTTTTATTGATCTCAGTTGATGAGCTCAGTTGGAGCTTATTGCCAATTAGGGCAAATTTTACATCATAGATCCTCTCGTGGCCGTTGGCCAGCTATTTATCCCCAAGTTTCCCCCCCATGGGCCGGTCGGATCTGTTAATGGGCTGGGTCACCCGGCCCAGCTGGACCCGTCTCCGAGTCTCAAAGCCAGACCGGACCCGGCCCATTAGCAAATATAATCGGAGAAGAAGAAGACGGCTCAGATCCCCATCATAGCCGTTACATTCAAAAGAAAAAGAAGAAAGATAAGAATTGAATCTCAAGTATCAAAACAATAGGGTCAGAAAGATAAGGACTGTATCAAAGAGTGAGAGATTTTACCTCGTTGAAGCGTAACCATGCTGCTCGAAGAAAAAGACGATCCTCGCCGTTGCCGTTGCCGTTGCCGCCTCATAGTTCCTCTCGGCTCGTCTAGTCTCATCGATCGAAGAACGAGGGTTCTTTAGGGTTAGGGTTTTGGTGAGGGCCGGGGGGGGGAGCCCGAGAGACTCACAGGCTCACAGCTCACACGAGAGCGGAGCACTGAAATAAATGCGAAGAGTGTTTAGAGTTCGCAAGAAGCGGTTTGGGACTTAAGAGAGGGGTTAAGGGCTATTTATGTCCGAAAATCTCAACGGGCTCTAATTCAGCGTCCAAACCACGCCACGCACAAAATAGGATTAGCGTCGCATTCGGGTCGAAATACTATCAGCATCCACTTGCGAATCATCAAATTATAAAATTTAGAGGGTCCCCTAACGGGTCCTTTATAGAATTCGGAGGTTCCACAATTCATTAGAAAATGTAACCAAACTCATTAATGTGTCAGAGAAGTTAACTTTCAAATCATCAAAATCAAAATCTAATTCCTCTCCCTGCGACTTATCAGATTCTCTGGGAAGCAAATACAAATTTATAAAAAATTTCTTACTCATATTTGTTTGATTTTTATCTTTTACAAATATTAAACATGCTTAACCATGATCAAGTAGACTTTTATGTTAACGGAGAAAATATTGATTTAGCTTGAAATTAAAAAAAAAAGTAGACCATATATTGGGTTATGAGTTTGAGTACTTGAATCTATAACATGTTGAATCTATTTTTAGGATTCATACAACTAGCAAGTGAACAAGAAATAATTATGTAGATTTTAACAAAAAAATTGAATCAATTCAACTTTAATTATCAAGTAATTAAGCCCTATTGTCAACCGTATCTGAATCCTTTGAAGTCGAGTGATTTATCTTTTTTCTTTCCTATTATTTCTGCTTTTAAGAAACAAATCATTCAACGATCATCTTTCTTATATTGTAAATTCTGATGATTTAAATTTTATTATTGTCGCTAAGGTTTACCTCCACGATGAAGAAGAGGTTTGGGTTATTGGAAATTCTAAATTCGGGGACTTTTAAAGGAACTTTGTTTTAAAATAATTTCATATTTCTTTTCTTAAAAAAACTTAGCTCAACACCTAATGAAGATTTTAAATGTGGGATTTACGGTAACCCAATCCACTAATATTACTGGTTTTTTAAGGTTATGTTGCAGTTAGTAAAGATAAACCAATATGTTTCACATTCCCAACCTAATTTTTAAAATAATAGTGAATCTTTATAGTTGTTTACGTAAATATTCAGTAATAAGAAAGACCAGTCACATGTATCATGAATGCTATTTGGCTTGGAAATAATATCTAGAAAGCTCAAGAGTCAATAAAAATAGATTAGAAAGTACAAAGGGTGTATAATATCTCTAGTTAATAATAGCATATTAATAATACCATAAGTCTATATTAAATAATAATGCCAATATCATAATATAAAATGAGATAGACTTGTGCAGTTCCGGAAGGATTCAAGCCCAAATCCTTCCCAATCAAATACCAACATCCAACATTCAGATACAAGATCTGCTCCGCTGAAATTGATCTATATTATTTAAAATAACTAAAAAATAAAAATTAAATGTTTTGAATATTGTTTGCCCATCCATCAAGCAGCGCAAAATGGACGGCCGAAAGTAGTGAGTTGGTAGATCTCTGTCTTTAGAAATACAAATTATTGATTCGGCCATTTGGTCATAGTCTAAACATTTAAAAGCCCTTACAAGTCAATTTTTGTTAGGTTTCAAATGTTCTATACCGTTAAACTAACTGTAACGCCCCGATCCCACGGATACGGAGACGTTACTGCAACGTATATACGCAGGTCAAAAATACCCTCAAGTATATACGCTAAGCATCAGTACAAGCAAGTATCAGAGTACGGAAGCAAGTGGTGCATTATACATTCCAACATATGAGTACAATTACAAAGTTATCACCAGATGTGACACAATATTACAATAATATTACATCACTGATAGGTGCAATTGCGAGAATACAAAAAGATGTACAAGTATGAACAATACAAAAGAGGCTCATAGTCATAACAAGAAAAACTTTAGAACCGAGTAGGGGGACCTGGAAGGATGGGGCTCTGGACGATCTGCCGGAGATCCACGCTACCCTGCGCTTCTCAGGTCAGCAACAGGGAGAATTCACTCGCTGCAAGCTCTGAAACCTGGACGTGAGGATACAGAGGAGTCAGAACTCCCCAGCGAGTGGTGATGCGAATGCCAAGTGGCGTGCATAGATAAGCACATGTGTATCGATAAATCCAAGGCATAAACATGCATAGAAAAACCGTGTTTGTGAGTACATGCCGATAAATCCAAGGCATAAATATGCATAGAAAACTGTGTTTATGAGTACATGCATACAGGAACAAGAAGAATATCGCAGGTGACATCCAGTAGAGAATACGCGTGGTATAATAAGATAAGAGTAGGTAAAGAGACGAGAAGTAAAGTAGATAGGGCAACACCAGATATCTCCTAAAATAACATAGAACCGATAAAACCGAATAAAACCGATTACGAGCAAATCCGATTGTACAGGTTTAGGTCACGGCTTGTAAACCCCGCTCCCAGAATACGTACTTAGTTGCGTATTCAGATTTTTCGATCGTATTTTTCGATTTACTTCCTGTATTTGTTTTGTATTATAAATTATTTATATGATCGTTTTGTCTTGGATCCGGATTCACGGACTCGGAGTCAGCCTTAGTCTGAACCGAGGACCCGATCCTAGGTTATTACTTGATTTGGTCTTTCTGGTATTTAGATTTGACCGATTTAAGTTTTAAACATCGTTTTCCAATATATTAGATTTTCTATGATTTTCTGAAATTTTCCTGAATTAAATTGAAAATCTTCAAAACCGGTGTCGACCAGTGCCGCTGACCGATTCCCAGATTTTTAGTTTACAATCGGAATTGAATTTCGGAATTCCGCTTTCACTTTACTTCTTAAAATCATATTTTATTCTTTAATACATTTTCTGGGATTTTACGGAATTTATCAAAATCCGGCCGACCCGGTGTAGACCGGTATCGGCGGTTGACTTCGAATTTTTAATTTGAAAACGGGATTTTATTTCTGAAAACCGATTTCATATTATTCTCAGGATGACGTTTTCGACCTCTGGGTATTTTTGGGGATTTTTCTGGAACAGTCGATATTTCACGGCCATATTATAATATTATTATTTTATCTTTTCTTTCTTTCTTTCTTTCCTTCCTTTTCTTTTTCCCTCCAACCGACTCCAGCAGCAGCCCACACCCCCACGTGGGCGACACCACCCCCCTCCCCATCAATCTCTTCCTCCTTTTCTTTTTCTTTTCTTTTTCTTTTTCTTTATTTTTCTTTCTCCCTTATCTTCTCCTTTCTCTTCTTCTCTTTTCCTTCTTCTTCCCCATTTCCTTGGCCGACGCCCCCAACCGGCCACCACCGCCGGCGCCTCCGGCCACCACCGCCGGCGAGGAGATCCCCACCACTCCGGCCATCTCCTTCCTTCTCTCTTTTTCTTTTTCTTTTCTTTTCTTTTCTTTTCTTTTTCCTTTCTTTCTCTTCTTTTTCCTTCCTCCTTTTTTCTTCCTCCCCCAAGATCCGGCCACCGCAACCACCACCGGCACCTCAACCGCCGCCGGCGAGCCCCCCAACTCCGGCGAACTCCCTTCTTCTCCTCCCTTCTTTTTCTTCTTCCTTTCTTTTTCTTTTCCTTTTCTTCTTCCTTTTCTTCTTTCTTTTCTTTTCTTTCTTTTTTCCCTTTCCCTTGGGGTGGCCGGCGCCACCCCAGGTCTAGGCGCCGCCGGCGGCGTGCCGGCGGCCGTGAGCGGCCAGGGGGCCCCCTGTGCGCTGAGGGGGGGCAACAGCCCCCCTCTCCCTTTCTCCCTCTCTCTCTCACTTTCTCTCTCTCCCCCTTGACCTCTCTCTCTCTCTCTCTCTTCCCCTTCCTGTTGGCGCCGCCGGCGGCCAGGACCGCCGGCGGCTAGGCCCCTGGCCGACAGAGGACCGGCCAGGTCCCCCAGGGCCCACGGCCCCGTGGGCCCTCCTCGCGTGGGGGGGGGCTGCGTGAGCAGCCCCTAATTCCTCTCTCTCTCTCTTTCTCCTGAATTCTCTCTCTCTTCTCTCTCTCTCATCATCTCTTTCTCTCTCTAGTCTCTCTCTAACTCCCTCTTTCTCTCTCTAGATTTTCCTCCTCTAAATCTCTCTTTCTCTCTCTAGGTTTTCTCTCTCTAGACTCTATCTCTCTTCTCTCTCTCCTCCTCCCTTTCTCTTTCTAAAAGTATATGTATATATATTATATTTTATGGCGCGTGTGCGAGTTCCCGGGATTTCGGAGTTTCCAGCTTTTCCGAAGATTTAGGCGAGTGTCCTCGCCTCCATTTGGGTTTCCCCGCTTCGTCGGGTCGACATGTATTTTATTCCATGTTTATATGTATTTCGTATTGGGCTGGGTCCCTGTATTTGTGTATGGCCGAGTGCCAATGACTTGACATGTATTGCTCTGTGACGAATGCTTGTATTAGGGTAGTTTAATTCTTGTACATATATCATGCCTGTGATGTACTTTACTGCTTTATACCATGCGTGGCCGACCCTTCGTGGTCGTTGAACTCTGGGTTTCTGCCCACTCCTGGGATGGCTGGTAGCCACCGAGAGTGCGCTTAAACCCCGAGCGTTATTGGTCCCTTAGCCTTCAGCCTCCGATCTCTCACTATCTCGAAAGGGAAGTGATTGGGACCGTCAGGTCTCTCAGCCCTTCAGCCTCCGGTCTCACTCTCTATAAAAGAGAAGTGATTGGGACCGTCAGGTTTCTCAGCTCCGTCTGGTGAGCATACTTAGCGCTCAGCGCTTTATTCACTAAATTCGTCTAGGCGAGATGCTGCCGGATTTTCTACTCGTATTTTAAACCGAGTTGTCCTGGTAACCTCGCCAAGCGCATTAGTGTCTAAACTCTGTTCGCTGCCTGTGCCTCCAGCTTGTTCAGCTCCGCCTGGTTATCATGATCAGCGTTCAGCGCTTTACCACTAGATTCGTCTAGGCAAGATGCTGCCGGATTTCCTACTCACACTTTAAGCCGAGTTGTTCCGTAACTGTAAGATCACCTAGAGGGGGGGTGAATAGGTGATGGCTAATCTAATGGTCACTTATGAACAAATAATGCGGAATTAAAACTAAGTTGACCAAATTAAAACTTCTTTTAATTTAACACTTATGTATAACCAAGAGTGTTGCCGAATTCCCCTTGCGAGGCTCTGGACAAGCTCCTCTAGATTCCCCTTGAATGGGTTGAGGTGCCGCGTTGGCTCTCTTGGTTGAATACTAGTGTTAACAACAATCCCACGCAATTATATATCAATTATGAGCACAAGGAATATGTCATGCATATATAAGATGAACACAATAAATTGAATGCAAGATATAAAATAGAGACAAAGAGAGAGAGAGGGAAGAGTAAGCAATCGCAAACACAAAGGGTTTGTTTCGAGGTTCGAGCACACTTGCTCTACATCCCCGCCTTCGACACACGAAGGATTTCCACTATGTAAGATCCCACCGGATCTCTCCTCGGTGCCGTACACCTACAAACCCTCGGACTCCCAAGTCCCGTACACACGCAAGTCCACCGACTCGCCGAGGCCGTACCTCGAACCACCAAGAGTTCACAACCGAACTCCAACCACAACGAGCACACTTGCCCGCTTCCTCAAAGTAACAAGAAAAATCTCTTTGATGATCACAACACTTGATCACCTAAAGAGCACTCTCACTACAACACACCTATAGGAATATCTAGCAATGGATAGCTCAAGTGTGGTGTGAGAAAATCAAGGAAGGAAAGCTATGGAGGAAAACTCAAGAATCACTTTAACACTCTCTTGATAAAAAAACTCCCTTTAAGATGGAAATATTTGCACTCAAATATGTGGAGAGAACTTCTGAAATCAGTTGGAAAAACTAGCTCAAAGGTCTCCAAAATCTAACCTCAAAACAGATGACAAGATCCCAATTTATAGGCTGCAGAAAATAAAGCCGTTGGGAATCTGTCAGTGCTGTCGGTCGACCGCCGGTCGACCGGCCAACGGTCATTTTTCTGACCGTTGCAGCCACCGGTCGACCGGCTCGGTCGACCGATAAACTGGAATGAACTGTCGGTCGACCGGCCCGGTCGACTGATATTTCCAGAGAGCAAAGCTCTCTTGGCCGGTCGACCGACCCGGTCGACCGGCCACTGTGCTGACAACGTGCACAGGGCTGTGCACATCGGTCGACCGGACCGGTCGACCGGTTTGGCCTGTCAGCCAGTCTCCAGGTCTGAAAATAGGATTTAAAAATCTTTTATAAAATCCTAAAAATACATAGAAATTCTACAAAAATAGTTTTACCAATATACTTGAAAGAACAAACATGCTTGCACAAAATCAAGACATGTTATAGATGTTTTGGTCTATTTTTGTAACTTGGAAATATTAGCTCAATAACCAAAATGTATTTTTCCAAAACATGTTTTTCCAAACTTGTTTTTCTAAATCTTCATCAAATACAAAAACAAGATATTTGAGTTCATTAAAAGCATGGTGTGTATGGATATGATCCACTACAAAATTAAGATGTAATATCTAGTTTTTGACAATAAGCACTAAGTATGGTTTTGGTTATAAGATATGTAAACTTGAAATACCAAAATCCAAGATAAATATTTTGTCACAAAGAAAAATCTTTTTCCAAATAAAAATTCTTTTCTAAACAAAATCTTTTATGAAAGCACTTTAAAACAAGAGTTCTAATCAAGAGTGTGTGTGTGATATAGACTTGAGCAATCCACCAACTATCTATCCTTTACATTTTTACTAAAACAAACATACAAATTCTATACCTAAACCCAAGTCTTCAACTTCTTGAAGTCTTCCCTTGAAGGCTTCTCATCTTCTTGACTTGGTCCAAGTTTGATCCAAAAACTCCTTGGATCACCACATGCAAGCTCCAAATCTTGTTCTTTTATCTTTTGTTGAGCTATGCACCTACTAAGATCTTGATCATGAATCTGTCACTAATTAAACACAAGATCATTAGTAACTATAACTACATGAGTTGATCATCATCAAAACTAGGGTGAAGGGCCTTTGGGCCAACAATCTCCCCTTTTTGATGATGACAAAACTCATGGAGTTATATATGCATGGATTAAAGTAAAGCTTCAAAGAAGCTCCCCCTTAACTCATGCATACCAAATAAATAATAGATATGTCAATAAAAGCACATGACATGTATGCAATGTAGGAGATGCAATCATATAAATCAATCATAAATCAAATCTTTTGCTCCTAATTGCAAGACAACATATATGCATAAAGACAAATCTTACTCCCCCTTAAGCAAGGAACCAAATACTTCTCCCCTTAAGTAAGGAAATCATGAAATCATGCATATAAAATCACAAATTCTTCTCCCCTTTTTGTCAATCATCAACAAAGGGTTCAAAGAAAAAATACATCAAACAAATTTTTCTCCCCCTTTTTGTCAAAAACAAAGAAATCAAGGAGGGTAAAATGCAAATCAATCAATAAAATTTATATGCGATATAAATTCATGAAGAGGAAGACGTTAAGTTAGCTTCCCGACACATATACATTACATGAAAGAGGGATGACAAGCCCTAATTCACATAACGTATAATATGTCATGCATAAGAGGAGATGTGAAGCTCCCCCTACACACGTATATCATGAAAAGAAGAGTTGTCAAGCTCCTCAAATTATAATATACTCAACATGAATCTATATGTAGAAGAGATGTTAAGCTCTCCTTGCATATAGACAATACAAATCAAAAATTTTGAATTTTTCTTTATCAAAACAAAATTTTAACTTTTTCTTAGCAACAACAAATTTTGAGATATCAATTGTAAAATAATCAAATTTTGAATTTTTGATACCAATTTCAAAACAAGTACAATGCACAAGCTTATTATAAAATACCAATTTGAAGTCTAATTAAGCTTAGCATTAACAATCTATGTGCTTTAAAAATGTAAGTCCATTTAGATACAAGCACACAACAAATCATATATATGTATGAAGAACTAATATCAATTGAAGGTGATACATACATATATGGGAAAGCAAAAATATGAGTATATACATAAGAGGTCAAATTGATACCAATTGAAAATATCCAATGATACCAATTGAAAATTAAGCTTAAGTGTATATATCATATAATCTACCACATGAAGAATTCGAACTAGTTAAATGAAGGTGTTTAACAACTAGTACGGAATCCTTCAATCAAGGAATAAATCAAAGGTTTTTCATGAAATATCAATGAAACACAAGGCACTAAAACACTCTAATCCATAAAGTCCATATTTTCAAAAATGAGTGTACTAATGTTATGTGAAACATGGCATCATGAAAATTACAATAAAACTCAATATTCCTTTAAATTTTGAATTATCATAACTTTAAAAACTTGAAAGTCATCAAAAAAAAATTTTTATAAAAAAAAATGTTTCATAATATATGTATGTTTTGTCAATACAAGAAGCATACATACATATCTCTAACACAATTGAGTCCATATATATAGATTTGCATGAAAGGCAAATGACTCAAGAGGTATCCATGTATATCTTAATGTTTTGGCAAAATAACATATACATGAAATGAAATTACATGATCATAACATAAATCCAAAAGGGAATACAAGTTTAAGAATGTAATGATCATCAACATAAGGCTATACTAGTACATCTAATGGGCACAAATAAGCATTCAACCCAATCCTATATAGATTTATTTGTTGTCCATAAGGTGTACAAGTATAAATCCTAGTGTTGATAAAGGTTAACATTCAAACTAATATTCAAATCATGAAGCATCAAATAAATTTTGAGAATATAAAAGAATTTATCCATAAAATCAAAAATAGGATCATGTGCAAATCTTGAAGAATAGATAACTAGTTTAAATGGATTTTTGACAAACTAGTTAAAGATCCTTAAAAAAATAAGATCATATGTATTTCATGAATACTACTAAATACATAAAAGTTCAAGCACTCATATTCCATAAAGCTCCAAATTATATATTTTCTTAAAGATAGAGTGTTCAAAGGTTATGTAAATAGTGTCTACATGAAAATAGTCATTGAAGCCCAAATCAAATATGACTAATCAAAAATTTTTATCAACCAACACATAAAAATCATTTTTATCAAAACAAATCATCTTAAAAATAATCTACATGGTATATGTATGAATTATACAAATCTAGCAATATGCATACATATCCCAAATATAAAAGAGTCTGTTAAATGTTTGCATGAAGGCAAGAGACTCACGGGTATACATGTATATTTATTAGATTTGAATTAAACATGCATATACATGAAGTAAATCACAAAAATTGGCAAAACATGTATATATGAGAATTATCAAAACTAGATTATACATATGCATAAAGTGGATACAAGTGAGCATGAAGTTCAATTATTTAAGAGTCAATTGTAATTCACTATTTGTATATGTATACATACAAGTTTGATATATTCTACATCTAAGCATGTAAATACCACATGAAGCACAAATCAAGCAAAATCATGAACATGCTATGAATGTATGAAATAAGTAAAAGCATGTATATAAAAATAGGAGTTTAGAAGTTGTTACCAACTACAAAGCTCCAAGTATGGTGGTCTTTTCCACCAAAAATCCTTGATAGCAATGCATCCAAAAGTTTGTCCATCATGTTCATTGCATTCGCTACCAAGGCACCAATCCTCTCACGTCTTGTGAGAGCCCTCACCTACATCACAATCAAAAGGTGGGGGTTTTGGTACCCATGTTTTCTTGGGTCCTTTGGGGTTAGCATTGTTATAAGGAACCCAAAATCTATTATATTTAGCAAAATATAAATATGGTTTCTTATCAAAACAATATCTTGCTAGATGGCCTTTGCGACCGCAATGTGTACAAATGTACACCTTAGCATGATGCTTATGAGTGTGATTGTGATCGTGATGTGCACCATAAGCATGAGCATGATGAGTATGATGATGTGCATGAGCATGGGGAACTTGTTTCTTTTGAAACAAAGATTCCAACTTAGAATGATTAAATGCACATGTGCTCAAATTAGAGCTCAAATTATTCATCTTATTTTCAAATTATTAATCTCACTAGTGGATGCATGTAAAGCATGGTGAGATATATGATCAATTTTCTTTTTCTTTTTACAAACATCTTCTTTTTCTTTTTCACAAATCTTTCTTTCAAAGTCTTGTTTTCTTGAAAAACAACTTCTTTTTGAGTTTCCACCAAAATAATCTTTTCCTTCAAAATAGTGTTCCCTTCACATAAATCATTTAATTTAGACATAAGGGAAACATTTTCATTTTTCAAATCATTATTTTCTTTTTTTATCATGTCATATTTTCAATAATCATATGGCAAAATGAAGTAAGCTCATCATATGACATGTCCTCATCATCGGATTCGGTATTTACCTCAAGGGGGTCATCCCTTGGACCATGTAGCACTTGTTGGAGGTGTCGCTTCCAACATCCGAATCGCTCCCCGCATAGCATTGTTCATTTTCGCCAAGGGAGATGAGGGTGTTCCATACTACAAAGCCATATCAATATTAGCAACCCTACATAAATAATCATCATTTAGGGTACTCTTTAAAGCATTAAGGGCTTTTGTATTAGCCTCTATATTCTTACCATCTATACAATAAGCATTATTAGTAGTGGCAAGATAAACATGAAATCCTAAGGCCTTGAGGTACAATGACATCTTAACCTTCCAAATTTGGATGTTAAGAATATCAAAGGTGGGTGGTGACATGAAGTCCATGGTGAGGTGTGTGTGTACAAAAATATTGTGATTAGCCTAAAGGAGGATCTTTAACTCTTAGGTTGTTAGACCCAATATCAAGAGCACTAGCTCTGATACCAATTGTAAGATCACCTAGAGGGGGGGTGAATAGGTGATGGCTAATCTAATGGTCACTTATGAACAAATAATGCGGAATTAAAACTAAGTTGACCAAATTAAAACTTCTTTTTAATTTAACACTTATGTATAACCAAGAGTGTTGCCGAATTCCCCTTGCGAGGCTCTGGACAAGCTCCTCTAGATTCCCCTTGAATGGGTTGAGGTGCCGCGTTGGCTCTCTTGGTTGAATACTAGTGTTAACAACAATCCCACGCAATTATATATCAATTATGAGCACAAGGGAATATGTCATGCATATATAAGATGAACACAATAAATTGAATGCAAGATATAAAATAGAGACAAAGAGAGAGAGAGGGAAGAGTAAGCAATCGCAAACACAAAGGGTTTGTTTCGAGGTTCGAGCACACTTGCTCTACATCCCCGCCTTCGACACACGAAGGATTTCCACTATGTAAGATCCCACCGGATCTCTCCTCGGTGCCGTATACCTACAAACCCTCGGACTCCCAAGTCCCGTACACACGCAAGTCCACCGACTCGCCGAGGCCGTACCTCGAACCACCAAGAGTTCACAACCGAACTCCAACCACAACGAGCACACTTGCCCGCTTCCTCAAAGTAACAAGAAAAATCTCTTTGATGATCACAACACTTGATCACCTAAAGAGCACTCTCACTACAACACACCTATAGGAATATCTAGCAATGGATAGCTCAAGTGTGGTGTGAGAAAATCAAGGAAGGAAAGCTATGGAGGAAAACTCAAGAATCACTTTAACACTCTCTTGATAAAAAAACTCCCTTTAAGATGGGAAATATTTGCACTCAAATATGTGGAGAGAACTTCTGAAATCAGTTGGAAAAACTAGCTCAAAGGTCTCCAAAATCTTAACCTCAAAACAGATGACAAGATCCCAATTTATAGGCTGCAGAAAATAGAGCCGTTGGGAATCTGTCAGTGCTGTCGGTCGACCGCCGGTCGACCGGCCAACGGTCATTTTTCTGACCGTTGCAGCCACCGGTCGACCGGCTCGGTCGACCGATAACCTGGAATGAACTGTCGGTCGACCGGCCCGGTCGACTGATATTTCCAGAGAGCAAAGCTCTCTTGGTCGGTCGACCGACCCGGTCGACCGGCCACTGTGCTGACAACGTGCACAGGGCTGTGCACATCGGTCGACCGGACCGGTCGACCGGTTTGGCCTGTCAGCCAGTCTCCAGGTCTGAAAATAGGATTTAAAAATCTTTTATAAAATCCTAAAAATACATAGAAATTCTACAAAAATAGTTTTACCAATATACTTGAAAGAACAAACATGCTTGCACAAAATCAAGACATGTTATAGATGTTTTGGTCTATTTTTGTAACTTGGAAATATTAGCTCAATAACCAAAATGTATTTTTCCAAAACATGTTTTTCCAAACTTGTTTTTCTAAATCTTCATCAAATACAAAAACAAGATATTTGAGTTCATTTAAAAGCATGGTGTGTATGGATATGATCCACTACAAAATTAAGATGTAATATCTAGTTTTTGACAATAAGCACTAAGTATGGTTTTGGTTATAAGATATGTAAACTTGAAATACCAAAATCCAAGATAAATATTTTGTCACAAAGAAAAATCTTTTTCCAAATAAAAATTCTTTTCTAAACAAAATCTTTTATGAAAGCACTTTAAAACAAGAGTTCTAATCAAGAGTGTGTGTGTGATATAGACTTGAGCAATCCACCAACTATCTATCCTTTACATTTTTACTAAAACAAACATACAAATTCTATACCTAGACCCAAGTCTTCAGCTTCTTGAAGTCTTCCCTTGAAGGCTTCTCATCTTCTTGACTTGGTCCAAGTTTGATCCAAAAACTCCTTGGATCACCACATGCAAGCTCCAAATCTTGTTCTTTTATCTTTTGTTGAGCTATGCACCTACTAAGATCTTGATCATGAATCTGTCACTAATTAAACACAAGATCATTAGTAACTATAACTACATGAGTTGATCATCATCAAAACTAGGGTGAAGGGCCTTTGGGCCAACAGTAACTGTTGACACTTAAAAAAGACAAGATTCTCATTGGTCCGAACGATGTCTAAACTTGTTGACATTTACAAAAGACAAGGGACAGACGAGCTGAAGACCAGTTTTCACCCACCTCCAAGGGACAAGGGAGCGGTTTGGACTCCACTGATCCAGCAAGCAGAGCAGTGAGCCCAGGACGTTTCTAAACAGACCTCAGCAGGTCTAAGATGCTAGCATTTAGCATTACATTAGCCCAAGGAGATAGCCTCGTTTGAGAGGCTAGCATCATCTAGAGCATCGCCAGGAAGCTAACTGATAGCTTCGCCGAAAAGCCTCTTTTCGGATTTCGCTAAGGATTGCCTCTAGCTCCGCTATGAGCTTCAAAGCGGGCAGCTCCGCTATCAGCCTGCTATGGTCAACCTTTGACCAATCAAAATCTCCTGATGAGATCGGATTCAATCTAATCAAATCCAATCGGGATTCAAATATGGCAGGTGATTGCTGCAATCTCTTGACTCTCTTGAAACGAGTAAGAGGATCAAGGAGAATCTCCTAACAATATGGAAAGGATCAAAACAGATCAACCGACCTGCCAATCCTAGCCTCGCAGTAAGGCTACTTTCCAGATTTAAACAGATTTGATTCAATCTGTTTCCATATCTTCAAGGGACGGTTATACCTTGCTCTCCCTATAAATAGCCCATCAAGGGTACAAAAAAAAAAGAGAGGAGGGGGGCATACACGCAGACGGACGCAAGAGAGATCGATCGATAAAAAAAAAAGAGAGAAGACTCCACAAGCAGAGGCTTTTTCACGACGCACCGCGCGCTCTCGAATTCAGAGACTTTTTAGAGAATTGCTTTCTCTAATCAGGGTGTTGATACCCTAACGTCGTCCTTCCTCTCAAGGAATCTCCAGAACCAGGCGAGAAGGAATTCCTTATTGAAGGCGATTTTGAGAAGCAGCAAGAGGGTTCTACCAACCTTCTGTTCTCTGATTCCCCGAACCAGGCGAGAAGGGAATCTCATCGCTCGCATCGTCAAAGGGACAAAGTGGTCGCGCGCTGACCAGACTCCTATCGGCACATTTTCCCAGAATCTCTGAGGAGATCTACTTGTAATCTTTTGAGAATACTTGTAATTTAGCTCCTCAAACTTTTATTTGTAAGTTTCCCCCTTTGCAAACATAATAGAAAACAAGATGGCGACTCCGCTGGGGACTGTATTCTTCTCTGCTGAGAATCAAGTGTCGCAATGCGACGAACAGACCTTCGGGTCTATCTCTGAATTCAGAAAAGCCGGTGCAGCCAGATCTTCTCTGGCTAAATCTTCAAGCAAAGTCTCTGCGGAGACGGAAAAGGTTCTCTGCAAACCTGCCGCAGTTCTCTGGCGCAACAAGGAAACATGCCCGCAGCCCAGATCCTGCACTTTTGAGAACCTGGTTATCCAGATCGATCAAGGAAGATTTGAAGAAGTCCTCTCTGGGGGTGGCCTGACGCTTCGAGCACGGAAGCACAGGAAGGTCTTCACGACCAAGGTTTCAAATCAGAAACCAGAGGCAGAATCTTGCCAGCACCCCACAGCCCCGCTTGTGGCTATTCAGGTTCCTTGCGAACCTAGGCGTCCCCTGTCAAGGCTGATATGGAAGCCTAAACAGGAGTCTTCAACCAAAGCTCCCGGAGTAGTCATGCCGAGACTGCGCCTCTCCCGCGAAGAAAAGGGTAAGATGCCCATCTGCCCTGACGATGCTGCCAGCCATGAAGTCACGACGGCAATCATACCGTCACCT
This sequence comes from Agave tequilana, assembly GCA_038442645.1. Classification (NCBI taxonomy): domain Eukaryota; kingdom Viridiplantae; phylum Streptophyta; class Magnoliopsida; order Asparagales; family Asparagaceae; genus Agave; species Agave tequilana. The sequence continues at coordinate 120,826 of JAVJIF010007886.1, read as the reverse complement.
GAATCAAGGGCAGCAAAGCCTCCTGTTAGCCTCGCTCGCACAAGCGAAGCTATTGTACCACAACAAATTCACTGGGTTCGCGGCCGCAAGGCTAAGACCGCAGTGTTATCTGAGGTTGATCCCCTTCGCAGCAGAATAGCGGGCAAAGCACCACAGCGTGATCCGCTCCCCAATTCATCAGGCACTAAGCTCGCACCTGTCGGCGAAGCTAGCGCCAAAGTACTATTCAGTACTAATCCCTTCTGCAGGGATAAGAAGAACGGAGCATCATCCCTTGTACGCTCCAGAAAGGCCTCTCCACGGGGTTGTTCAGGCTCTGTTGAGCCTAACCTGCGACAATTCTTGGCAAACAAGTGGGAATTGGAGTCTCTCCAAACCACTTCCCCTTGTTGTCAAAGAGGATGCCGACTTGTGACAATCCATTCAGCCCATTGTCGGCAATATCCAATCAAGGTGGCACCTCCGCACCGTCAATCGGTGTTTGACCGGTTGTCCGCACGTGCCATAAAGAAGCATCATGAAAGGAGCGCTTCACGAGGCCCAGCCTTCGCGTCCGTCAACATGACCGGAAGAGGACGAGAACGACACAGGGAAGGTCATACATCTGATGATACCCCTTTCGGCTCCCCAGACCCAGATTATAGCCCGGGCTTAGGTGAAGTCTTGGTGCGCGAAGAAGGTGTTTTCCGAAACACCAGATCCAGGGTAGCGATACCCTATAATTATGAGCAGCCTTCTTCCTCAAAGGCCCTGATCTCGCCACAGTCCAGGCGATCACCCCAATCATCTGATGGAGAAGATGAAGACAGCGGGTATGCCTCTTCAGCAACAGTCAGTTCTGTGCGAACGGACAAAGCATCGGTTAATATGGCCGATAACGCCAATGACGATCTTCGTCAGCGTTTGGAAGCTCAGGAGCAGACCTCTAGAACTCAGCAAGAGGCCCTGGACAATATTCAACAGATGCTCGCTCAGCTCCTCAGCAACCGGAATGATGATACCGGGAGTAATCATGACGAGGAGGGACATCTCAGCAATGATCCGCCCAAGACGGAGAAATCTAAGGGAGGCTCTTCCCTGGATGCCGAAGTCCTTAAAGGCCTTCAAGCTCAAATCGCATCCCTAGCTCAGAGGGATGAATTAAAGAAGGTAGGGTCAGTCCGTCCTTATCCGCTGGAGTGGGATTCGGTGCCATATCCGCCAAAGTTCAAACCACCAACGTTGCATACGTATGATGGTAAGAGCTCGCCCAATCAGCACATCTACTATTTCCGGTCCCAGACCGGTAATGTTCTAAGCAACGACGCCATCTTGGCTAGGTTGTTCATCGGCACCTTGAAAGGGGTGGCATTCGACTGATTCCGAAGCCTTCCTCAGGGCTCTATCAACTCCTGGGTCGACCTGGAAACTCGGTTCCTCTCTCGCTTCTATGAGGATGACACCGAAGTAACCATGGACAAGCTCCTTTCCACTGTGCAGAGGAAAGGCGAATCTGTCCGTGAATACATTGAGCGGTTCAGAAATCTATCTCTGATGTGCCCAGCAGGGATGCCATTACCTATGCTCTTACAGACATGCAGGCACAACTTCTTGGATCAAGTAGAAGTCCGCATGGGGGCTGTCAAAGCCCATACTTGGAAGGAATTGGTCGAACAAGCTGAGATAGCCGAGAAATCGGCTAAGAAGTTCGAGCCATCCGCCCCTAGAAGCAAATGGGGCGCGAACAACAAAGGGCGTAGCGATCTCCCGCAGTCTTCCCAAGCTAAAGGGAAGGAAATTATGTCCGTCGAGCTGACCGGGGACATGCAGTCAAAGGCCAAGAAGAGCGGCGTCAACAGCCAAGAGCCCAAGTTTCCTCCGAAGCAGTACTCCTTCAGAGATAATCAGGTGGTCACGATATTCCATCTGCTCCACAAAGGGAACAAAATGAAGCTACCGGATGCTCGGCGTCCCAATGAGATAGGGCGTACAAACGACCCTAAATACTGCCTCTACCACAGGATGATCCACCATCCTACTGACAAGTGCTATGTTCTCAAGGATAGAATTCAAGCTTTGGTCGACGCCGGAGTCCTCACATTGAAGACGGAACAGAAGAAAGTCACTGCCAATATGGTGACTCTTGAGTTCGGCACTGCTCAGAAGGTCACAGTTCCCGACGGGACCTATCCAGCCCCCACACCACGGTTGGAAGTCAAGCATTCTTCAACCATAGCTAAAGATGACAAGGGTCTCGTCCCCTTGACATTGGAGACAGGGGAAGTTATGTGGATACACCCTGACCTCGTCCAAGACGTACAGCGGACGTCGAAGGACTCCAGCAAAAAGGGCAAGTCCTGCAATGTCATCTCTGTCCTGCCAGATGATGGTAATCTTACTTCGGCTTCCCTCAGCGATTCAGAAGAAGAGAAGCATGCCTGTACAGCGCAGGCAGATGCACCTCAACAGACGGGCACCCGGTCTGGAAAGTCATACTTAAGGCAGTATGACAAGTGCCTGCTATTACCTTTACGGCGGAAGATATGCTTCTCAAAGACAACAAGCATGATCGACCTCTGTACTATACCGGATATATCGGTTCAACATGCATTGAAAGAGTACAAGTAGATCCGGGGTCTGCACTCAACATCATCCCCAAAAGGCTCCTCTATTTCCTCGGCATACCATTGTACAGGTTGTCCGCAACCACCACTACAATATATGGTTTCAACGCCGGGAGCAGCCATCCGCTTGGAAAGATTCGGCTCCGCTGCAGAATCGGAAGCTTGAAGTCAGAAGTGACGTGCTATGTCATTGATGCTGACACATCATACAACCTGCTACTGGGACGACCATGGATCCATGCCAACTGGATCGTTCCTTCCACTCTCCATCAGTGCTTCAAGTATGTTGAGGATGATGCGACAGTACGAACTGTCTTCGCTGAGAAGCAACCCTTCAAGGGGGTGGAAAACTACTTCACTGATGCTCTCCTATATCAAGAGGCTAGTGGAACGCCGGGAGAAACATTGCCAGACGATGATGAAAGTGGCAATGAGGCGGATTCGGAATCCGAAACGGGCATGCCAGCCATTCTGATTGGCGAGCCAATTGTAGCATGCTTTAATGATCCCCGATGTAAGATCCCTCCTGAGGAGGAAGGCGAATGGATAATTAATGATAATATTTCTTTTGATTATCCTGCGAGCATCCGGTCGATTAAATCCATGATGGATGGCTCTCTTCATATGCCCGTAAATGAGCCGAGTGTGGCTAGCACATCTGTGGAAGCCGTAGAAGGGGCCACGCTGGTAGTCCCTCCATTCAAGCAAGGTCAGGCGCCGATAATCTTCGGCAGAGCCCGGCCAGGGAGATTCTCAACCACAGACTCAAGCTCAGAGTCGGATGCTCCACAGTTCTTTCATTACGCGCCATCAGCACGCCATATTATGAAGAAGATGGGTTACAACCTGAAGCAGGGAGCGGGCCTAAACTTCGGAAAAGGAAGACGCGGCCTGATGCGTAACTCCGTCCCAAGAGGGAAACCTGCAAATTACTATGATAGTACACGCAGGGGGTTAGGGTATGTCACACCCACATCATCAACAACAGTTCAGGTCAAAGGCGATGGATCGATCCCATCACAGTCGGCCTCATCCTGCGAATGGGATTCTGATGTCAGCATAGGAGGGATATTCGAAAGCCTCATGACTTCAAGCAGTCAGTTGGAACCCGCAGAGGTTGCCGATGAGGAATCATGGGCCCAGCAATTGAGCCTTCAATGGGAAAAGCGGTTTGAGCTGTGCGAGCCACCTACCGAAGACAAGGTGATCCAGGTCAACTTGGGCAGTCAAGATCATCCCAAACCGATTTTCATAAGTGAAAGCCTATCACTTATCGAAAAGGAAGAATTGATAATGCTCGTAAAAGAGTATATAGATGTCTTCGCCTGGAGCTATGAAGACATGCCTGGACTTGATCCACAGGTCGCTATGCACCGTCTAAACATCAAGCCCGACGTTAAGCCAGTCAAGCAGCAACAACGTCGGTTCCGCCCAAACATCATGGAGGCTATTGAAGCCGAAGTTCATAAGCTCATTGCTTGTGGCTTCATCCGGGAGGAACAACATCCAGATTGGGTGGCTAACATAGTCCCCGTCCTCAAGAAGAATGGGAAAATACGGATCTGCATCGACTACCGTGATCTCAATACGGCCTGTCCCAAGGATGAATTCCCACTGCCGATCACTGATGTCATGATCGACAACACATGCGGGTTCGAAAGGATGTCTTTCATGGACGGCTTCTCAGGGTACAACCAGATCAAGATGTATCCTGATGACGAGAAGCATACTTCTTTCCGAACGCCATTGGGGGTATACTGCTACACTGTAATGCCCTTCGGACTGAAGAACGCCGGAGCAACCTACCAGCGGGCGATGAGCATGATCTTCCGCGACCATCTCCGAAAGACGGTGGAATGCTATGTTGACGACATTGCCGTCAAAAGCCGCAGCAAAGATGAACATCTTCGCGATCTGAGAACGATGTTCGACATAATGCGGGCTCATCAGCTGAAAATGAACCGACAAAATCCTTCTTGGGAGTGTCCAGCGGCAAATTCCTTGGGTTCATTGTCACATCAAAAGGGATCCACCTGGACCCAGACAAAGTCAAAGCCATACAGGACATGCATCCACCGAGGAACCTCAAAGAGCTCCGAGGCTTGCAAGGCAGATTAGCCTACATCAGAAGATTCATAGCAAATCTTTCGGGCCGTTGCTAGCCCTTTACCCGTCTCATGAAAAAGGGTACTGCCTTCATATGGGACCAAGCCTGTCAAGAAGCTTATGAAGACATTAAGAGGTATCTCACAAAACCTCCGGTCTTAGTGGCCCCTACATCAGGGAAACCATTCTTGCTTTATGTAAAAGCTCTGGACTATTCCCTCGGTGCCCTCCTCGCTCAGAAGGACGACAATGGCCATGAGCAGGCCATTTATTATCTGAGCAGGACTCTCATAGGAGCGGAATCTCGCTACAATCCTATTGAGAAAGAGTGTTTAGCTCTCGTCTTCGCTGTCCAGAAGACACGACATTATTTGGTTGGCCAAACCATACATGTCATCTCCAGGGTGAACCCTTTACGTCTTCTCATGACGAAGCCAGGGTCGCTGAATTCAAGGTTGGCTAAATGGGCACTTCTGTTGTCTCAATACGACATGACCTTTACTCCTCAGAAGGCAGTTAAAGGCCAGGCCCTTGCAGAGTTCTTAGCTGCTCATCTAGTTCCAAAACATTCAAAACTTCACGAAGACATCCCTGATGAAGTTTTCGAGTCTAATGCAACCTCAGCAGAGGAAGTGTGGCAGATGTTCTTCGACGGAGCATCGCGGATGGGCCACAAAGGGAAGATTATTGCCGGAGTGGGGGTTGTGTTCATCTCCCCACAGGATCATATCCTTCCCAGAGCATTCTCCTTGACAGAATCATGCGCTAATAATGTAGCGGAATATAATGCTCTGCTCATTGGCCTCCAGCTCGCCCGGGGAATGGGGGTACGCTACCTCGAAGCTTACGGCGATTCAAAGCTGGTCATCAGTCAAGTCAAAGGCCAATATGAAGTCCGCCATGAGGACTTGGTGCCTTATTATCATACAGCCATCGAATTGGCTAGCTTATTTGAAGGCTTCTACATCGGGCATGTGTCCCGATCCCAAAATACCAAGGCGGATGCTCTCGCTGCATTAGCGACAACGCTAGCCTTACCGGCCGACACCGAGTATCACCTCACAGTCGCAACCCGGCATCTCGTATGTTCCAAGCATATGCTAAGGATCCAAGAGGTCCATAATACCTCCGTGGGTCTTGAGCCGAGGGATTGGCGCTTCCCTCTCATTGACTACGCCCTGCACGGTCTGCTTCCAGACGATCCCAAAGAAGCGGCGTCCATCAGACAAAGGTCGCTCCGTTTCCACTATGATCCTACATCGAAGACACTCTACCGTCGTTCATATGACGGTATCCTCCTCCGTTGTCTCTCTCATTCAGAGGCACAGGAAGTGCTTAAAGAAGCACATGATGGCATTTGCGGAGCTCACCAGCCGGGTCCAAAGCTTAAAGACAGGCTGCACAGACTTGGGTACTACTGGCCGACCATGATGGCCGATGCCACCCAATATGCACGAAGGTGCAAGGCGTGCCAGGTCCATGCAGACTTCATACACCAACCTTCGGAATTGCTCCACCCTACTGCTGCTTCATGGCCATTTGAAGCATGGGGAATCGATGTCGTAGGGCCAATCAGTCCCTCTTCAGCAAGAGGTCACCGGTTTATCCTGGCAATAACCGATTACTTCTCAAAATGGGCAGAGGCCACACCGTTGGCCGAAGTTAAAACCTCCAATCTGGTTACCTTCATCAAACACCATGTCATCCATCGATTTGGTGTACCCAGACGGATCATCCATGACAATGGTCCCCAATTCGTAAGCCAAGGGTTCTATCGGTTCTGCGATAAATACCGAATTCAGAATGTGGCTTCAACCGCCTACAATCCTGCCGCCAACGGCTTGGCAGAGGCATTTAACAAGACAATCATCAAGCTGCTCAAGAAGTTTGTCTCCTCGAACAAGCGAGATTGGGACGAAAAGCTCGGTGAATGCCTTTGGGCCTACCGGACTACGGTTCGGACACCGACAGGCAATACGCCTTTCTCCCTGGTATATGGGTGCGAAGCGGTCATCCCATTGGAAATCCAGGTGCCATCATTGCGGGTAGCCTTGACTACTAAGATGACATCAGAAGACAATGATCGCTTGCGTCTTCAAGAGCTCGAAGCCCTGGACGAGAAGCGGCTGCAAGCTCAGCAACACATCGAGCTATATCAGGCTCGGATGTCAAAAGCCTTCAATAAGAAGGTTAAGCAAAGAATCTTCCAGAAAGGAGATTTGGTCTTAGCCGTCAGACGACCGATGATTATGACGCACAAGACCAAAGGCAAATTTCAACCTAAATGGGAAGGACTGTTTGTGATAGAGACAGTCTATTCAAACGGAGCATACCGCCTTACAACTGCAGATGGCGACCTCCTCATGATGCCGATCAATGGCAAATTCTTAAAGAAGTATTATCCTTAATCAAGGATCTTGCTCTCGATCATGTTAACATTACACCTCTGATCGAGACCCGCGCGTCCGGAATACGCACAAAGAGAGCCTCTCTCTTTCTCCAAGCATATCAAACCTGTTGGTAGCTGGGGGTTTGCTTAAAATCCCAAGGGACCTGCTCCCACTTGATTCCCTCTCCAGAGTCACTTACCAATTCTCATCCATAGAATGGTAAGACCATATATTCCGCTGTTACGTTAACATTAAACCTATGACAGCAGTCCCCTCATTTCTCCTCATGAGAGCGAGACCTCCAAAGTCACTTACCAATTCTCATCCATAGAATGGTAGGACCATACATATTCCGCTGTTACGTTAACATTAAACCTATGACAGTGATTCTCTCGTTTCTCCCCGCGAAAACGAGACTTTTCCCAAACTCCATTGCAATATTGAGCTTAGTGGCGTCTCAATTGGTTACGTCATTGCGACCTCTGAACCAGCAGACAGCTAAGTCTCAATCCCGAGTCCTGTTGACATTTACAAAAGACAGGTCTCGATACTCGTTGACATTTACAAAAGACGAGTATCACCTATTTTGAGCTTGGTGGCTTCTCAACCAGTTACGTCATTGCGACCTCTGAACTGGCAGATAGCCAAGTCTCATCTACCATTGAGCTTAGTGGCGTCTCAATTGGTTACGTCATTGCGACCTCTGAACCAGCAGACAGCTAAGTCTCAATCCCGAGTCCTGTTGACATTTACAAAAGACAGGTCTCGATACTCGTTGACATTTACAAAAGACGAGTATCACCTATTTCGAAGCTTGGTGGCTTCTCAACCAGTTACGTCATTGCGACCTCTGAACTGACAGATAGCCAAGTTTCATATATCATTGAGCTTAGTGGCGTCTCAATTGGTTACGTCATTGCGACCTCTGAACCAGCAGACAGCTAAGTCTCAATCCCGAGTCCTGTTGACATTTACAAAAGACAGGTCTCGATACTCGTTGACATTTACAAAAGACGAGTATCACCTATTTCGAAGCTTGGTGGCTTCTCAACCAGTTACGTCATTGCGACCTCTGAACTGGCAGATAGCCAAGTTTCATATATCATTGAGCTTAGTGGCGTCTCAATTGGTTACGTCATTGCGACCTCTGAACCAGCAGACAGCTAAGTCTCAATCCCGAGTCCTGTTGACATTTACAAAAGACTGGTCTCGATACTCGTTGACATTTACAAAAGACGAGTATCACCTATTTTGAGCTTGGTGGCTTCTCAACCAGTTACGTCATTGCGACCTCTGAACTGGCAGATAGCCAAGTCTCATCTACCATTGAGCTTAGTGGCGTCTCAATTGGTTACGTCATTGCGACCTCTGAACCAGCAGACAGCTAAGTCTCAATCCCGAGTCCTGTTGACATTTACAAAAGACAGGTCTCGATACTCGTTGACATTTACAAAAGACGAGTATCACCTATTTCGAAGCTTGGTGGCTTCTCAACCAGTTACGTCATTGCGACCTCTGAACTGACAGATAGCCAAGTTTCATATATCATTGAGCTTAGTGGCGTCTCAATTGGTTACGTCATTGCGACCTCTGAACCAGCAGACAGCTAAGTCTCAATCCCGAGTCCTGTTGACATTTACAAAAGACAGGTCTCGATACTCGTTGACATTTACAAAAGACGAGTATCACCTATTTCGAAGCTTGGTGGCTTCTCAACCAGTTACGTCATTGCGACCTCTGAACTGGCAGATAGCCAAGTTTCATATATCATTGAGCTTAGTGGCGTCTCAATTGGTTACGTCATCGCGACCTCTGAACCAGCAGACAGCTAAGTCTTAATCTCGATGCTTGCTGACATTTACAAAAGGCAAGTATCTCCCCTTTTAGCCCCGCAAAGGGCTGACCTCGAGAACTGACAACATCTCAATTGGTTATGTCATTGCGACCTCTGAACCAACAGACAGTCATTATCCAAACAGCAGATGACAAAAGAAAGAATTTTTATTAAATTCCAAAAGGGATGGGATACATGGAGGAGCCTATAGGCGTACATGATAAGATCGGATCTGATCTCCGAGCGAAGCTAGCCTCGTCCTCCTGTCATCAGCAGCCTGGGCCAGCGCCTGTGATCTTAGCTCAGCCTCATCGAAGTCCACCGCCTGAGCCAGACGAGCCTCGACCTCCGCCAAAGTCGCCCTCTGTGATGACTTCCGCTCCGCCAGTTCCTCACTTCGAGCCCTGAGCTGCTTAAGCCGCGCAGACTCTTCATGACGCATCTGTGTAGCCTTGGATAAGAGGAGATTTGCCTTCCGGATCATCTCTTCAGCCCTCTTAACCTTATCTTCAGCATCAAGAAGAGCACTGTTGGAAGCGTCAATTGCACTCCCAACCTCTGCTTCCTCTGTCTCCAAGGACCTCAAGTCAGAGGAGATAGCCTCAGCAGCCTCTTGAGCGGCGAGCTGAGCCTCGCGCCTCTGGGCGACAAGACGTGTGAGCCGTTCGTCAGCCAAAGACGCTGCGTCGGAACGATGGAAATGACGCCATTCCTCCACGTCCTTCTCAAGGTCATCTACCAGGAGCTCTAGAGCAGCAGCTTGATGGTACCCCTCAAAGTCCCGGATACACTCAATGCCACGGGAGAGGACCATCTTCAGCTTCGAAAATGGCACAGGCGAGCCCTTCAAAACTAGACCGATAGTCTGCTCCAAACTGTTATAGAAGCTGTCGACCAGATTACCGATGAAGTCATTCTCAGCTTCATCAACCCTTGAGACAACCTCGGAGCAATCTACCAACCCAGTCGACACCACCGCAGAAGAAGAAGCGGGAACATTGATAGCAGCAGGGCAAGCCAAAGGTGACCTCGGCGGAGTCCTCAGCGACATCAGCACGCCAGCCACCGTGGAGGAAGGACTGGCAACCACCTCCTGAACAGCAGGCTCGACAATCAAAGTCGGGGAACTAGGGTCCGCGATCACCCTCAGCCCCGCACTGGGCAAAATTGCCGGCACCTCACTCGGTGATGTGATTGGGGGTGAGGATACCTCCGGGACTGCCGTCTCCACAACCCCCGACCTCTCAGTTGTCATGGGCTGATAAGAGGGGAGGTCGCCATACAGCGCGTCCAACACAGCAGCATCCGCCGCGGTCGAAGCACTCGACTCGCCCTCTAACCTCTTAGGAGGGCCCTCCGCTTCCTTCGAAGCCGACGCATCTTGAGGCCGAACACCTGCAACAAAGCCATAGTCAAAAAAGCGGATGCAGTAAACAAGAGGAGATCAAAAGGTCATCATTTTACCAAAGGCTGATGTTACTTCGTCAGCCTCATCAGTCTCTAGGGGTTCCATCGCGAAGTTCTTGCCAGAATCAACGCGGATAGCCGACCTGCTCGCCGATTCCTCCGCAGACCACCCGGTAGAGCTGGATGCCATAGGACTTCCTTTAGAAGTCCCAGCGCCCGACGGGCCAATGTCGGCCGCATCACCTCCAGATTCCTTCGAGCGAGTAAAGGAACCAGCAGCAGCTCCAAAAGCAAATAGAGGATCATACTGGTCCCCTTGCTCTCCTTGCTCCTTAGCTCCTGCAACAAAAGCAAATGATGAGTTATTTAAAGTGCGCTGAAGGCATATTAGATGGGGGCCAATCTTACCAGTAGTCGGTTCAGCAACCGACGGCTCAGCCACTAATGGAGCAGCAGAAGGAGGCGCAGCAGAGAGCTCACCCTCTACCACGATGGTAGGAGTCTGGCGACGGGGCCTCTTCGCCGACGACTTCCTACGGGATCCACTCCCACGCTTCCTTTTGAAGTGGACATCAGAGTCCTCTTCTTCCACTTCCTCCACATGTTGTGAGGGAGCTGTCCCCACTACACCAGACCCGGCTTCACGAATATCAGCTTCGTGGGCATCAGCCCTTGTCTCTGCCTCGAAATAAGGGCTCCCCGCATCAGAAGCCCCGCTGTCATCTACAGCGATGAACTCCTCTATGCCAGGAACACGGACTCGTTTGCCCTCCATCTTATCAGAAGCCTTCTGCCTCATCCGATGAGAAATTAACTTCACACCCGAACGGTTGGCATTAAACCTAGCAGGTGTGGAGTTCGAAGCCGCATACCATTGGCAGAAACACAGGGTCGTCCAAAGGCCGGGATCCCTCGGCGGCGTGCGTAGCCACGCTCCAGTGTCATCCGCGATAAAAAAACCGCCAAGCACGAGCCCTATCAATGAGGCTCCCCATGAAAGCCAGGTCCAGATTGGGGTTGCCCACATACAACTGGTCATACCCAAATTGGCGGGCAAACCGGCTCGGGACGTAGGGCTCCAGGTAGCAGGTATCCCACTCCTGTACAGCAAATGCGAGGGCCGGATACAGACCAGCCACTCGAAAACACCCCGACTCATGGGGGACCGACCTGACTCCACATCATGGAATTCCTCGTTGTACCCTGCACCCCGCAGGCGAGGAAAACAACGGAACAGGCTATAAGCGTCATAACGACGCACTAACTTACGGGCCTCGGCCACATAAGTTTTCTGCCACGAACGGCCTTCAAAGCGACGGAGAAGCGCCGTTTGAACACCCTGCGGAGGGTCTTCCCCAGCTCCAATTAAACTGGGGCAGTGCAAGGCGAACCACGCCATCAAGTAGGTGTACGGTAAACCTACCCTAGGATTGGGTCCATCACAAGGCAGGACGGCACCCTTCCCCCGCCTTGATGCCATTGGCCTGCAGAAAGCCTCCGTCAATGCATGAAGGCCCCTCTGAATACAACACACCATGGCCGGGAGAAGACCCAGACGGTGGCCATGGACCAAGCGCACAGCCGGCAGCAGCACAGTCGGATGGACGATGTCACCCGAAGAAGAAGGCACGACACATTTCTTTAACCAGATGGTTAAGAAGCCGGCCAGCAACGCCTTGCGAGACATAGGCCGACGGGCCTGATGGTGAAAGCTCCGAAGAACATCACCCTTCCCGAGAGGACCATCATCTTCTGCCACGACGATGTCCTTTTCAGCATGCACCTCCATCCTTGCCAAGATGTCTTCTTCAGCAACTCCGCAATGAGCTGCCTCAGGTGCACTAGTCATATCCGGGAACAAGTAGTTCCCCCAGCTCTTCAAGCTCTTCGAGCTACCTTTGCCACCGGTGTGGATGCTGGAGCAAATGTGCAAATGGCACATCAATTCCCGGTATGTCTCGAGCAGAGTAGGCTCCTGCTTCTCCAGAATAGCCAGCTCCGCCTCACAGGGAAAGTACTCTTCGTATGGAAGAGACCCGAAGGGCAAAGCAGAGATCTCCCGCATCTCGTGCAGGGCCATACCCAACTCACCAACTGGGGTGAAGAAAGTCCCGAGGCCGGGCAATACAACTCAAGGATGGCGTAGAAGCACGCCACCTTCATCTCGATGCCGTAGCAGGTCGCCCTGACGGCCTCATGGAGGTTTAACCTCTCTAAGTCCCCCTCAAAATGGGTGAGGATATAGTTGGTCAACTCCGCCCACCACGATCTAGGAGGGTGGACCCAACCGGAGTCCTGAAATCGGTGGCGGGGTAGTTCCCGTCAACTTCGCAGAACTGAGTGCCAAAGGTCGGCGCCGCAGCTGGGTTCTCTCCTACTGGAAGGTCCCGCGATACCTTCCCAGGGTATAGCCCCATTATGCTACGAGGATGGCCCGCCCTCGAGTAGCCGGACTGGAATGTCAACCTCCCGACACTTACAGACTCGGCGTTTAGGCTCACGCCCCACGCCATCTTCCGAGCCTGAGTTGCGCTCGCGAAGGAAGACAAAGCAAAATGCCGCTTAGAGGACGGGAGATAGAATCTCTCGCCGTCCAACTGGAAGATCCATTGGCCTTCACCGGCCTGCAGCTGGCGATCGGGATCTGGTGCAGCATCCCCGAACATGAAGTCAGGCTTTCTGTAAGCCTGACGGTCGATATCTTCAAGTGGAGCCGTAGTCAAGATGCTCCGCATGGCCTGCGGACGACCCTCCTGGATGAGCGTATCCCGTACAAGGGAGCTCGGCTCACTGAACAATGAAGCCTGCCCATAGAACTGCAAGCTGATGCTTCCGCCTGCTCGACTGGCTACACCGAACAGACTGTTCTGAAGGCCGGAGGCGTAATGTACTGCAAAAACAGAAATGAGCTATGATTAGTTCACCAATCAAGTAGATGCGAAAGCATAAAAATTCACTAAGGCATAGCCTCGCCCAGCAAGCAGGGCCTGCAAGGCGATAGCTTTAAAAAAGCTTCACTTCATGGATAAGACTGCATCTTTGCAGAAAATATCCAAAGCGCCAGCTTCAAGCAGGAAGTGACATAGCCCTAAGGGCTGACGTCATCAAAGGGGCATTATGGTCAAAAGTCATTATGACTGAGAGGACTTATTCAAGTCCTTTTCCTCAAACAGTACGGAGATGGCCCAAGTTATGGCTTCGTGCGAAAGCCCAAAGAAGAACTGTTCAGTTCTTACCTCCCTGGTGCAAGCAAAATAGGGAAGTTGAAGGGAAACGAGTTCCCTGATAAGGACAGATCATATTTGATCGTCCTAATGGCCGAGTATCGGCTCCAAAGGATGGAGACCACTCTCTAATCAGATCGGAAAGTTCCTTACCAGTGACAGGTCGCTCGATGACCGGAGGAGGAACGCCCTCCGCCGCAGAAGTCGCCACTTCTTTTCCCGCTCGTCTCTGGGCGCCATTGAAGAGCTGCTAGAGTCCTCAAAGATCTCTGAATGAAAGGGAAGAAGAAGAGGAAGAGATAGAAAGTTCTCTGAAAAAAGAGAGACCTTTCCATATTCAGCCCGATCAGGCTTTTATAGGCCAATCAGCGCTTGAAATGAGGCCTCGAAAAAAGGCCCATGCCGCCGTTTCGAATTAATTCGAAACAGCGCCCGAAGCGCCTTCCCGAGAAGCGCCGGTTCAACTCTACTAAGAGTTAACTTCGCACTAGTGCAAAAGTGCGGACTTCGCACAATCCTTCAAAGGCTTCGCTGAAAGGCCTACCTTAGCCCTCTAAAAAAAAAAAAAAAGAGCGTGCTGCTCGCGCTGACATGCCAGTCTCGCGAAGATCATTCGAAGGAAAGACTATGTCCTTAGCTCCGCACACAGTTTATCCCAGCTATGGCCAAACTCTCAGTGAAAGTAAACAAAAATCAGATGATCAGACGATGAACTTTCATTGATTCAAAAGCAAGGGTACATTTGATATTACATCAAAGCTGTGTTTCATATAACACACCGAGTTGCCTAACAAGGTCATTTGCATAAAAGGCATACAAGCGGTTTTATCTGCTCCCAGGCCAGACCAACGGGACAGGAAGGGCCCTCCCTCCTCCTGCATAAGGCCGTAACCAGTGGTGCCGCAAGGACACGGTCATTTTTCTCCACAAAATGGCAGATCTTGCCAGGCCATTTTTTGAAGCCTGGCAATAAAAAAAAAACCTATCGCCGCCAACACGATAGATCACGTATAATGGGAATCGGCAGTGATACCAGTGATCTAACAGGCGCGATGCCCACTTTCTCGAAGTGGATCGCCATCAAAGGCCACCAAAGTTGAAAGTCGGCAATGATGCCGGCGATCCCACAGGCGACGCCCATCATCTTGAAGCGGATCCTCTCCGGTAAAAGCGGCAGCCAGCCTCACCTCAGAACGAATCATCTCGGATAAGAGACTGCCAACAGCCCCCGGGACGCGCATTCGCTGCCCCGAATTGTTCCTCCTGCTTAAAAGTAAAGCTTCAACCGGGGAAGCATAAGGCGATTTCATGGTTTCTTTCATCAAGTGACCAGACTGGCAAGCATAGCTCACTGCAAGGCAAATTAGAGCAAGTTAATAGTTAAGCACAGAAAAAGATGCAAAGATATTAAGTCAGATTCTTGGGCGGCAAAGTGATCCGACTTCAGTCAAAGCAGAGGATAAGCCCCGCCTGCGCAGCAACCATGGGCTGGCTCAGCAAACGCCAAGTCCTAGCCTCACCTCTACGGCAAAGTCAGACTGATCTTGTGAGAAACAGTCTCAACATTCACCAATATGGCAAGACTGGCTCAACCTTTGAAGAGACCAAGTCCTAAGGTCTGCCTGTGTAGTGGACTTAACATGTAGTGATCTTTCTCTGATTAAGTCAAGATGGTAGCTTCACAGGGAAGCTGTGCTGAAAATCTTCTCTGACAGATCAGCCAAGTGCAAGATGAAGGTCGAGGGAAGTTAATTCCTAAAGCAGCCGTCAAAGCTAAACTAAGGAAGATGAATTCCCTAAAATTGGTGAAGTCGTTGAACGATCAAGACTTACTGGTCCTTGGCCAGTTAAACAACCAGAGTGGGTTTTCCCACTAATTCAGAGACCTGAGTATCTCTCTCAACCAAGAGAAGAGAAGAAGAAAGGCAAGGCACTTCTCTTCAGAGGACCTCGAGTGTCCTATTTATAGGCCCCATGGCCTGAGCGCAACCACCTCAAGCGTGGAAGCACGAGCGCATTCAAGGCATTTATTGCGCCCTGATGGAAGGGACGGTTTTCCCTTGGAACCGTGCAAAGGGAGAAAACGTCTCCCTCATAAAAGGCATTTATGGCGCCTTGAATAAAGGGAATATCCTCCCTTGGAAACGTGCAAATCGGAGAACATCTCTCTCGATTGGCGCGAAAGAAGGAATGATCCTCCTCGTAACCGCCCCACGGTAGTTGGCTTTGAAAAGACAACAGGAGTTCCAAAGCGAACTTATTTCTTGGAAGCCCAGATGCGGAGCTACCCCGACGCGAAGTTACTCGCGAACCAGTGCAATTCTTCGGCGAATTCATCCCAAAGCAGGATTGAAGGCGAAGCTGAACTCAACCATCATGGCGACGTTCATACTCCACACCACCATCACAGCAGTTCAAAGTATTTCGAAGTCTGGGCTATTGCAGACTCTCGAAAACTTTGAAGGGGGTCTTGTTGACACTTAAAAAAGACAAGATTCTCATTGGTCCGAACGATGTCTAAACTTGTTGACATTTACAAAAGACAAGGGACAGACGAGCTGAAGACCAGTTTTCACCCACCTCCAAGGGACAAGGGAGCGGTTTGGACTCCACTGATCCAGCAAGCAGAGCAGTGAGCCCAGGACGTTTCTAAACAGACCTCAGCAGGTCTAAGATGCTAGCATTTAGCATTGCATTAGCCCAAGGAGATAGCCTCGTTTGAGAGGCTAGCATCATCTAGAGCATCGCCAGGAAGCTAACTGATAGCTTCGCCGAAAAGCCTCTTTTCGGATTTCGCTAAGGATTGCCTCTAGCTCCGCTATGAGCTTCAAAGCGGGCAGCTCCGCTATCAGCCTGCTATGGTCAACCTTTGACCAATCAAAATCTCCTAATGAGATCGGATTCAATCTAATCAAATCCAATCGGGATTCAAATATGGCAGGTGATTGCTGCAATCTCTTGACTCTCTTGAAACGAGTAAGAGGATCAAGGAGAATCTCCTAACAATATGGAAAGGATCAAAACAGATCAACCGACCTGCCAATCCTAACCTCGCAGTAAGGCTACTTTCCAGATTTAAACAGATTTGATTCAATCTGTTTCCATATCTTCAAGGGACGGTTATACCCTTGCTCTCCCTATAAATAGCCCATCAAGGGTACAAAAAAAAAAAGAGAGGAGGGGGGCATACACGCAGACGGACGCAAGAGAGATCGATCGATAAAAAAAAAGAGAGAAGACTCCACAAGCAGAGGCTTTTTCACGACGCACCGCACGCTCTCGAATTCAGAGACTTTTTAGAGAATTGCTTTCTCTAATCAGGGTGTTGATACCCTAACGTCGTCCTTCCTCTCAAGGAATCTCCGGAACCAGGCGAGAAGGAATTCCTTATCGAAGGCGATTTTGAGAAGCAGCAAGAGGGTTCTACCAACCTTCTGTTCTCTGATTCCCCGAACCAGGCGAGAAGGGAATCTCATCGCTCGCATCGTCAAAGGGACAAAGTGGTCGCGCGCTGACCAGACTCCTATCGGCACATTTTCCCAGAATCTCTGAGAAGATCTACTTGTAATCTTTTGAGAATACTTGTAATTTAGCTCCTCAAACTTTTATTTGTAAGTTTTCCCCCTTTGCAAACATAATGAAAAACAGTAACCTTGCAGACGCTCCAGTGTTAAATACTGTTTGCTGTCTGTGCCTCCAGCTTGCTCAGCTCCGCTTGGTTGTGCTTAGCTACTACTCTATCACATGCCATGTATTTACCTGATATGTTAATACTTGACATGCTTTACTTAATATCTGTCATTTACATGTTAACCTGGCACCAGGCATGCTACTACTTGGCAAATGCCCCTTGTTATGACATGACTTGCCACCGGACTAATATCAATCTCTTGACATGATTAGTCACCTGCCAAATATCATCCTCCTGTCATGCTATCACTTGACACCCGGCATGATATACTTGCCTCTTGACATATTAATACTTGACCTGTGATTATCACATTTACGGGAATACTATACTTGTTATCCTGCATTACATGCAGTGACTTGAATCTTGTACTTGTTATCCTGTATTATATATACAGTGACCTGAATCTGCAGTACTCATGTACACCTGAACTCCTGATCATGTCTTGCACCTGCTATTCCCGTAAATTGATAATTACATAATAAACCATAAAACTGGACAACTTACATCGGGTCGGGGGAAACTTGCGGCTATCAATACATGTTCGTGTTTACAGTGGTACTACGCATGTTGTGCAACTAAAACTTCCGGTCTGACCTGTGGGCCTCCAGGCGACCGAGGGGAGTGCTGGCTCCCTCCTTCCTGGTACCATCTTGATAAGGGCATCCTATAAGACTCTCCTGATCGCCTTGCGGCAGGTTCCGTCCACCAAGCAACGGAACAATCCTAGGCCGTGGTCCCGGGTATGTACAGGACCCACTGTAAACATTGTTCGTTGATACCCCCGTTGGTTTCCAATAACAACCTTACTTTACTCAGATGTGGATATATGTGTGCTGGGACGCTAGTTCACATATCTAGACATCAGGGTAAGACGAGTAATAATAATAATAAAAGATGCCAACCATGGATCTGTTGTATGCTTTGCCGAGTTTGCTTCCATCGGGTTTTACATCGGATTTCCGGTTTTATGATTATTATCATATTAGCTACTCATACCCTGTTTTATTACCCATGTTCCATTCCACCAGTGTCATGTTCTTATCTTATCATACCATGAGTACTTCCTGTTTGATATCACTTGTTCTATGTCTACTTGCTCCTGCATGCTTATGTTCACGACACGGTTTTCAATGCATGATTATGATTCGGTTTTATCGTTACACGTGTGCTTATCTTTGCTCGCCACTTGGCATTCGTATCACCACTCGCCAGGGGAGTTCTATCTGACTCCCCTGGATCCTCATGTCCAGGTCATGGAGCTTGGAGCTTGGAGCGTGTGGATTCCCCCAGTTGCTGATTAGAGTGGCGCAGCTGAAGCATGGATCCCCAGCAGAACATCCGAAGCTCCATCTTTCCAAGCCCCCTGTGTGCCTCTCGAGTTTTTCTTTTGTAAACTCGTGAGTGCCTTTTTACTGTTCACTCTTGTACATCCCTTTGTATTCTCGCATTTGCGCCTATCAGTGATGTAATATTATTGTAATATTTGTCACCTCTGGTGATAACTTTGTAATTGTACTCATGTGTTGGAATGTATAATCCACCATTTGCTTCCGTACTCTGATTCTTGCCTGTACTGATGCTTAGCGTATATACGTGAGGGTATTTCTAACCTGCGTATATACGTTGCAGTAACGTCTCCGTACCCGCCGGGATCGGGGCGTTACAGGTTGGTATCAGAGCCTAGGCTCTACATCCTCAGTACGTCCAGACGGCAAATCAATGGTAAAGAAATTTGCAACTGAAATTGCTTGAGTCCTGATTATACGATCCAACTACAAGTACAGAGTTATCTATTCTATCTTGATCATCCTTCATTTGATTCCTAATCCTTTCCATCTTTCCACTGTTTTGGATTTTCGTAGCCTTATACCAACTTAAGATATGATAGACTAGAAAGGTAGCGGCTGGCAATGAATGAAGCTATTATATGATCTCTTCGGCCAACTCTATGAAGCTCGGGTATTCTCAGGATTGATCCCGATCGGGTTATCTTTCAGAAGTCAATAGTCGGAATTCTTTACGGATATTCTACATTCTCGGCTATATCTTTCAGAGTGATTGATGCCTGGTATTCGGAATTCTTAATTATTGATTTTCTTTATTATGCTGAGCAGTATCAAGGTTGTAGGTTTTAGTATGCGTCCCATTCCACATACTTCTACTTACAACTTATACAGCAAGTTATTTGGAAACTGATGAAGTTCGACGAACCATGTTTAGGATGGGCCCCGTACATGCCCGGGACAACAGTCCAGGAGTATCCGGTGCTGAGCCGGAACGTACCGCTAGGTACCGGGACTTATGTACATCCGAACAGGAATAGAGTATCGCAGATCCCATAGAAATAGGCCTAGGGCGTGTGCATACTCGGCAGGAATAATCAGGAATAGGGGTGCCAGCACACCCCACGGAATCCCTGGTGGCTGCCAGGTGATCCTTCAAGTATGTAGCCACGCGTGACTCGATAAGACCACCAGAAACATGACTATTCAGGACCCATCAGTTTCTCCCGAACTGGGTGCAAGTTGTCTTATTGTAATTTATTATGTAATTATTAATTTACGGGAAGAGCAGGAGCAGGACATGATTAGGAATTCAGGAGTACATGTATAACAGAAGTACAGGTCACTGCATATAATACAGGATAACAAGGCAGGATTCCCGTAAATGCGATAATCACAAGTCAAATATTAATATGACGATAGGTAGGTGATAAGTTGTAGCATGTCAGGTGTCAGGCGATAACACATCAATTGTTAAGTGATACGACCGGTGTTAGGCATGAGCATGTAGCTAACATGTGTCAAGCAATAGCACGTCAAGTGTTAACATAACAAGTATGTATATAGCAAGCTATAGAGTAATAGCTGAGCATAATCAAGCGGAGCTAAGCAAACTGGAGGTATGGACAGCAAACAGTGTTTAACACTAGAGCGCTTGGCGAGGTTACCGGGACGACTCGGCTAAAGTGCGAGTAGAAAATCTGGCGGTATCTCGCTTATACGAATCTAGTGGTAAAGCGCTGAGTGCTAAGCACACCTACTAGGTGGAACTAAAAGACCTGATGGTCTAAGCGCACTCCTCTTTCCAGGAAGTGGGCGGAGCCCGGAGGCTAAAGTACGCTCGGGGTTTAGGCGCACGCTCGGTAGCTACCACGAAACCAATAAGGGTACATGCCTTAAACCATTGGGTAGCCAGCCTGGGAGTGGGAATAACCCAGAGTCCGTACGAGAGTACTTGCGATGTTAGTACTACACGAGCAAGCTATATTGTGATAATATTTATTCTACCGTAGAGTAGTGAAGCCTGAAGGCTGAGTAGAGAGCCTAGGACGAAAGTACGCTCGGGGTTTAAGCACGCCCTCAGTAGCTACCACAGAACCCATAAGGGTACTGGCCTGAAACCATTGGGTAGCCAGCTTGGGAGTGGGCAGAAACCCAGAGTCGGTACCGAGTGCCCGCACGAGTTGTTCTATCCTATTACAAGCATTACAATGTATCAGTCCGGCTCGAGTCAAGATATCTCCACAGAATACAACACACACTCGTACAACCACACCATACTGCTACTAAATACAACATAATACTGATTTTAATACAAGTCCATGTTCTTGGCGAGCAAAGTCACTCGCCTAAAACGCCACTTTTTGAAGTTTTGCGCGTCCGAATTCCCGGGAGAGGAAAAACACAAAGCGAGCGAAGGAAAGGGGGGCTTGGCCCTTGGGTGGCCACCGGCTCTAGGGGTGGTGCGCCACCCCTTGGTGGCCTAGAAAGTGGACGGCCTCAAGGAGGAGGAGGGGGAGAGGAAGGTGTTGGCCCGAAGGCCCATCACTCTAGTTCTAATGATGATCAACTCATGTAGTTATAATACTAATGATCTTGTGTTTATTTAGTCTCAGATTTGTGATCAAGATCTTAGTAGGTGCATAACTTCAACAAAGGATTTAAAGTTAAGTTTTGGAGCTAGCACGGTTTGATTCAAGAGCTTGTGCATCAAGACCACATAAAGTACTCAAGAGGAGTATAGCTCTATGGATCGAGTTTGGACCAAGTCAAGAAGATGAGAAGACTTCAAGTGAAGAACTTCATGATCAAGACTTGTGTCTAGGTTTGTTTTTATAAGATTTTATTTTTAGATAAAATGTAAAGGATAGAATAGTTGATGGATTGCTCAAGTATACCATATGCACACACACTCTTGATTTAGATGAGTTTTCATAAAAGAATATATATTTGGAAAAATATAAAAGAATTTTCTTTTAGAAAAATATCGGTTTGGTTTTTGGTATTCAAAGTTTACATATTTAACCAAAACCGTATTTAGAGCTTAATGTCAAAAACATAGATATTTCACCTTGTATGTGTAGTGGATCATATCCATACACTCTATGCTTTAAAAGAGTTTTAAATATCTTGTTTTTGTATTTGGTGAAGTTTTGGAAAAACCGATTTTGAAAAAATACAGATTTTGTTCTGAACCAATATTTCCATGTTTATCAAAGTATATTGGTAAAACTATTTTTGTAGATTTTCTGTGATTTTATGGGATTTTATTTCAACCAAAAAGACAAGTTTTTAAGTCCCAGAATTTTAATCTCTGGCTTCAGCCGGTCGACCGACCGGTCGACCGAAGTCTGAAGTCGGTCGACCGGGCGGTCGACCGATGTGCACAGACGTGCACGCCTGTTTTGGCAGGAGGGTCGGTCGACCGACCCAGTCGACCGACTCGGTCGACCGTCCAGAGAGCTCTGCTCTCTAGAAAGGCCCCGGTTGACCGGGCGGTCGACCGGACAGAGAGCAGTGCTCTCTGTATCCTAGCCACGGTCGACCGGCCGGTCGACCGCTGGCTCAACGGTCTGAAAAATGACCGTTGGCCGGTCGACCACCAGGCCACCTGGATCCCAACGGCTAGTTTTTCTACGGATTCCACGGATTGGAAGAAAAAAATAAAAATAATTAGAGTGGTGGATTCCACGGATTCAGTTGCGGATGCGGAAAACTTTTGGAAATACCGGAATCGTCCGAAAATCAATTATCTCAGAACGACCCGCAAAAATTCTCAAAAATCAAGAATATTATTCTAAGAATCATGATGAAATCCATTTCAAGAAATTATTTATAGTTTTTAAATTAAAAATCCTAGAATCGGCCACCAATATCGGTCGACACCAAATCTGGCGGAAATCTGTTAAATTCTGAAAATTCTCAAAAAATATATTAAGAAAGAAAATATTATTCTAAGAAAATATGTGAAAGCGGTTTCTCAAAATTTGACTTCATTTGTAAATTAAAATTCAGGAATAAACCAGCGGTACCGATTAATCCCGATTTTAGGGTTTTTATAAAAATAATTCAGAAAAAATCTGAAAAATCATGAAAAATCTAAAATATTGGAAAACAGTGTTTGAAACTGAAATCAGTCAATTTGTACTATCGAAAAGACTAAATCAAATAGTATACTAGGATCGGGTCCCCGGTCCAGATTAGGGCTGACTCCAAGTCCACGAACCCGATCCATAGCAAAACGATCATATAAATAATTTATAATACAAAATAAATACAGAAAGTAAATCGAAAAATATGATCAAAAATCTGAATACGCAACAATTACGTATTCTGGGAGTGGGGTGTTACACTAACCAACTCACTATTTAGGTCGTTTGTTTTCTCCCTAATTGATGCATGGGCAAAAAGTACTTAAAATACTTGATTTTTGCTTCATAAATACTTGAAATAATATATATTAACTTCAATAAAATGGATCTTATATTCGGATGATGTATGATTGTATTTGAGTGGGAAGGATTTGGGCTCGAATCCTTCCAGAACTCTCTCATATAAAATAGTTATAATAAAAATAATGATAATAATAAAAGATTAGAATGACTAATAGTCATGAATTTGATAACAATAATTTATTTAAAATCAATTAATAGAAAAAAATATAAATAATAAATGCTAAAGCCCAAACCCTAACCCCACTCCTCTTTCCTTTCTTTTCTTTCCTATTCATGCTAAGCCCAAAGTCCAGCCCACTCGTATCCTTTTTCCTACTTTTCCTTTAGCCAGGCCCACTGAATCCTTAGCTAACAAAAATTAAAAATGAAAAAACCTATTTAATGTTGTTGCTGCTAGGTTTTAAAGTCCGAATGCCCAGCCATTGAGCTTAGACTGCTAACCACAACGCCACTGGCGTGTGGTGTACAACATAGTTATATTTAAATCTTTCTCTATCTCTATCTCTGTCTTAACTGCAGCACCCACACTCTCGTATACTCTCTCCCTCTACGCGCGCTGCCCGCCGCCAGGCCACCACTTCCTCTCCTATCTCTTTCTTCACTGATTCTTCTCGTACTACCTCAATTTATACCCAACCTCCTCGAGCTTTTCTTCTTCGTCTACACCTCTTTCTCTCCTCCTCTCATCCATGCTGCCCCCTCCTCCACGAGTGCCGCCGACCGGCCCCCTCCTCCATGCGCCCCGCACGTCGCCGACCGTCCACTGCCTCGCCTCCACTCGAGCGCCGCACTCCCCTCCCCTCTCTTCTCTTTTATTCTCTTTCTTCTTCTATTTCTTCTTCTTTTCTCCTCCTTGCCACGCCAGTAGCGCCACCACCGTCTAGGCGCTGAACACCACCGTCATCGTCGCTTCCCCTCGCTGATGCTGCCCAGCCGCCGCCGCCGCCACCGCTGTCACGCTCTCTTTCTCTCTCTCCTTCTCTCTCTTACTGTTGGGTTTTCCCAAAAACCCGACCCGACCCAATAACCCACACGCCCGATCCGCAACTCAGAACCCGACCCACTCACTGCAGTCCAGGCCCGTTAGAGCAAAACATACCCATAAGCATCGTATTTGGATTTCGGGGCGTATCTTAGCCGTCCGGACTCTGATTCGAGCATTTTTTGAGGCATTAAAAATGTAGAAGAACGAGCTACGCAACTACAAATGTCATACTACAAATGTTATATGGATAGTAAGGTCCAACCTGGTTCTCCAATTTCTAAGTAGATACATTAATTTCAATAATTGTCAAAATCTAGTTTATTTATTGTAGATTCCCGAATTTCTATTAATTCAATATCCGGCTCAATTGGCAACGCAAGTGAGTGTTCCTTTAACTCCTCTTGAATAAATAATAACTCTTTTAAAAATATATCATGTGTTCGTGTTTTACTCTTTTAAAATAAATCATGTATTATGATAATTAATTAATTACATTTATTTAATGTTTGGTGAGTGTTTTGTTAAGTCTTTTTAAAAATATTATGTGTAATATCTCTCAGTTAATAATATTTATATGTTAAATATTTATTTTGTTTTACTTATCATTTTATAAGTTTAATTTATATCTCATATTTTTCATTTTTGTTACAAACATATTTTATAATCATTATTAAGTAATAACTACTAGTTCTATTACTATTTATAATAATTGTTATTAATTTTTACTTGTATAATAATTCTTATTATTTCATTCTCTCTTAAACCCAAGCCCTCTCTCTCCCTCCTCATTTTCTTTTCATTTCCACTTCTTTCTTATTTTTCCCAAGCCCAAAACATAAATCAAGCCCAGCTCATTCACCCAACATCTCCCTATTTAATCCCCTCATCCTTCTTCTTCTCTCTTCCCCACTGCAAAATCCTATCCCCCTCTCTATTCTCCTCTCATGGCCGCTGCGTGCCACAGACATCATCTCTTCCTTCCCCATCTTTCTCGCACTCACCACCTTCACCCATGGCAACAACCCACCTCCGAGCGTAAGCTACCCCAAGCTCCTGCAGCCCCACGACAACCATCGTTGACCGTGCATCTCCTCTCCATTACAGCGCAACAACCACCCCGGCAACCTCTACCGTAGACCTCGCACCACGACGATCACCACCCGAATTCACCAACCTAATCAGCACCATCGAACCCATCTTCTCCTTCATCTCATTCTCCCCCCGGCCCTCATGCCGAGCAACACCCTCACCCCATACAGATCGACATCCAACCATCCGTAACCACCTCCCACATCAGCTTCCTTCCTCTGCCAGAGGCCGAACCCACCTTCACCTACTCCTCCTTCCCCCTCAACATCCTCCACCATCCACTCTGTAGGCAGCCCACCGGAGCACTCTCTCACCTCTGCGTGCCACCTTTATGACCAGCGACAGCCACTGCTCGGGCAACACCCATTCCCTCTCTCCTGCGTGCTAGTGTCGCAACCTCTTCCGCCGCGCGAGCTTCCCTAACATCCTTCGTCGACGTCGGAGCCCGACTGAAGCCCACGCTGCCAAGCCGGCCACCTTCCTCTCTATGTATGTGCACGTGTGCTTCTCTTTCCATGTGTCCCTCTCCATGTATCTCTCACCATCTCTCTTTACCCTTCTCTTTCTCCATTTGTATATGTTTGTATCTTTATGTCCATCTCTCTCAGTGCGTGTGCGTGTGCGTGAGAGAGTATCTCTCTCTTTAAGTTATGCAACCTGAATCCAATAATAGAAGACTCGATCCGGTTCGTGTTCGAAGTGGACCCATGATTTGGAGATCCAAACCAGTTCGTGTAGTACAGACCCAATCCAATAGAGCATCCGGCCCGGATCCGCGACTATTAGGTGAGTGTTTACTTTTATGTTATTATTTATTTATTGTTGTTAGTGAGTGTTCATTCTATTCGTCTATTTTATTTGAACGTTCATTTATATTATTTCATGAGAGTACTCCTTTTCAATTTTATTTATATAGGTATGATTTATTTGTGGGTAGTTCATTTATCTAGTTAATGTGAGTGTTTGTTTTATTTGTATGTTTTAGCATATTTATCGTGAGTATTTATTTTATTGAGTATTTTTTTCATTATTTGATTGGTCATGAGTGTTATTTCCTTCGTGTCATTATTTATTTATTTTGTGTGTGTGATTATTGTTTCGTGATGTTATTCAAATTTCTTATTAAATTCTCGAGCATGTAAAAGTGTTTAGGAATAGTAGACTTTCATATTTTAGTTCTTGTACAGTGATTAAATATTTTACTAGAGGTTGTTCATTTTGGTGATGACATGAAATTATTATAAATGTTAAGAGTAAATAATAATTAATGTTTAAAAATTATATTATTGGAAATTAATTATTGTTATTAGAAAATAATTGAAGATGAAGTGAGAAATTCCAAAAATGCAATATATTATCTTTAGTTGATTATTCTGATGGGAGAGTTAGACATATCAAAGACAATGGATCTGATATGTATTTGATGTTTAAAGGTATATTGACTTTGTATTTTCTCTGAGAATATGAGTCTCTCTCCATTAGTTATTAGTTAGTCGTTGACCACTTTGTTTCAGATCTAGATGTATGATTTTTGAACTTCATGTGAATTATTTATTACACTTGATATCCCTTTAATTGGTGGTAATTTAGATGAGTATTGAATTTTGAGGATTTAAGTATATTAATGGAAATGAGAGATTTATCGGTTAATTGAACTCATTGTTGGATTTTTTTTATAAGTGGATTTGTGTATGGACTTAATTAGAGTTGGAATCAGACATAGGATTTACATTTCTTACATTTGATCTTGATTAGCATTTCGATTGGACTGATAATGGTTGGATTTGAGGATATATGTGAGTACCTTATCGTTAACTTTGACGTGTATTGTGGAGATGATTTTACGTTATTGGTAGCAAGTGCTTCTGGAGTTACCCGCTGATTAGTTTGTTATAGTATTGATGATATCTTATTGATGTTGAGTATTAGATGTAGTTGTATTCTAGATCCCATGTTATTTGAGGATGTTCTACTATGTAGTTATGATTTTGGTATTTGTTGACTTAGTTTGATCTTGAGAATATTCAGTAGACTTTACTTCGTAATTTGCTATTAATTAATTCAGTTTTTTTGGTTATAATGATAGAATTATTGAGATAGTGATCTCATCGATATTAGTGACTTTACATCTCTAGAGTTTGACGACAGTTACTAGTCATTACTGAGACTATTGTATTAGTGACTATCTATTTTACAACAGATGTCGGTTATTAGTTGTTAGTTATTAGTTGTTAATTATCAGTTATTAGTGACATCAACAGTTATTGGAGATATTCAGTTAATAGTAGACTTTAATAATAAATTATATTATTTGCATGTTAATAAAGACACTACAACTTGAGAAAAAGGATAATTGCCTGATAATGCATGTCGTGTATATTAGAAAGAGTTATGAAGGTTAACCGAGATTTGGGTTCCACCATGGGGAATCAAGGTAGTACTGGCTACCTAGTTATTTAGTTGTCAGTTGTTAGGGCTTTGGCCTAATTAGGTGCCACACCAGTTGTCCTTTTGTGTGGGGTTGTGGTCTATTAGGACTTCGCGGCCTATCCAGGTTAAGCGCCAGGTGTGTTAGGCCGTGATACCGGGTGTGCACGGTACCCTTCTAAAACATATGCACTATATTGACAAGCAGTTACAACAACGATAATATTATTTGATATGTGAGAAAACGGTTATGGTATGAGACGCAACTAAGTACCACATTAATTAGGTTAATAATAATAATCAACAGATTAGAGACATATGCTTGGTTACTCATCTTTAAGTACTAGTTGTTTGTTTCAGAGTGATGAGTCATATTCTATTTACAGTTTTATACATGTTATTATCTAGTAGTTTCATATTAGTATAGTGATATGTACACACTGTTTATGCACATGCACCTTGGTTCTTCATTTGTACCACTCATCAGGTTACTTTCTGACGATCCTGAATTTGGGCATCCAGGTTGTCACGCCCCGCTTCCCAAAATACGTTAGAACGGAGACGCGACGAGAGTCGGCGACGTATATACGTAAGAAAAATACCCCACATATACAGCTAAGCCTAAAGTGACTCGAGCAAGTTATATCAATCAACAATGAAGGCATTAAAAATCACTACAATATGACATATAATTTTTATGCATGATAATATTATTTTACGAATAAACCAATAGAATAAATATAGAGTCCGAGTTATAGAAAATCACAGGAAAATAAATAAGAATGAAAGAAGGCAAGAGGAGATATCAAGATTGGATGATCAAGCAAAAAGAACTCTAACTCCTCAAAATGCGTGAGCTCCTCCCCAAATACCTGATCAATAAAATGTAATAACCATAAACCTTGATGTGCAACTCCAGGGAGTCAGAAACTCCCAATGGTGTGTAAAATGAGAAAAAGTGCACGTGCATAATAATGTGCATATAACATTACAATGCCAATATATAATACACTGAAAAAAACAGGAATTAAAAGATAGCATAGTCTGATAAAATACATTCAGTATGTTACCAGTATTACAATAGCAAGCAATGCATAATGCAAAAAGTAATGGAATCCAGTTGTTATAAAAATCATGTGTTAGGTCAAGTATCTATCATATCATATATGTATCAGATGTTTATCATGGTAGATAGACATATAACAAACTAACACACTTCAAACATGGCATATCATGTCAGTCAATTATCATTAATTATGTTAGCGAACACCAACTACCACATGTAATTGATGCATCCCATGCTACGCCTACTACACATGTCAATGGGGGTCCCATGTTATTTAAACAAATAGAAGGAAACATTGTTCGTATTTTAGGTGGGTCCCGTCCAAACCCGGGACCACGGCTCAGACTCCTGACACTGAACCAGGCCGTACTGCCAGGTACTACAATAACATTATAACTGTAACAGTATGAGATGTTATTCATCCCCAGAAACCCTACAGTGGAACCCGATCTCGGTGGCACAACCTGTATCTTAGGTCCACCCAAAATACAGACGTTGTCTCCTTCATCAATTTCCCCAATCCCGGTATAAGTTATCCAATTACATTATTATTTAGTTTACTTAGATCAATCCATAGATGCCCATGTTACTTCGATTATTATGATATTACAGTGACAGTAATGATAACAGTAACTGTGAATAGTAATTGTATACACGATAAAAGTAACAATAACAGTGAACAAAAGTAACTATGTATACGGTAACAGTATAAATTTACATAGTGTTACGGTCTAATAATACTTTTCCAGTAATTTTCAGTAACATGAAATGATACAGTAATTAGTAGTCGTTCAAATGTTTTTCTCGTTTTAAGTAGAAACCTTTGTTTTAGTCACAGCAAATCGCAGTTGTCCGGGTTCGAGTTTTAGATGCTTCTCAAGAAAAGAGGGAGGGAGAAAAAAGCGTCAAAAAGAAACAAATGCAAATCTGAACACAATTTAATTTTAGCTAGCAAGTCAGGTTACAATGAATTATGCGAGCATATATCAGGTTGCAATAACTAAACAAGTAATTGAAGGGGTAAGCTACATGATATAGTGAGCATTTTTTGGCAACTAATCTGTGAATAACCTTAGAAAGGAAATGGATGAAGTATCAGTAAGACTTAATCACATATGAAATTGTACATTGAACAGGATTTTAGATTCTACTGAATGTTGTCTAGTCAAAGGATGATCCCAATCCCATGGATGTTGGATGAAATAATAAAGTCTATGCTCATGGATGTTGGACCCCATGGATAAAAGGCCCAGAGCTAACACGTAATTGATTATATTTTTAAGAAATTATTTGTCCCCCTTGCCAAAACTGAAAACCAGCTTATGCACTCATAAACATCACTCCTTTGCCATCTGTCTCAGCAAAATGAGCCAGATCAGCTGTCAGAAAGTTCGTGTTGTCAATAAAAAGTCTTCCCCTATTCACACAAGTCGCAGCAAAATCTGCCTCTTGATTGCCCTCTTGGAAGATATGTGTGCACGTCCATGATTGCAATAGGAACAAAGATCCAAGTAACACATTCCTGAACCAAGATGCAAGTAAATCCCTCCACAGTGAGTGGACCAAGGTTTCATATCCACGGCACAATAGATTAACACTAAGCATAGAATCCCCTTCAATGAATAGAGGTTTTGCCAAGCATACCTTGCAATAGTTGGCAGAACCTCCCAGAGATCAATTGACTATTAATTTCAATTTAAGAACTGGCTCTTTGATGTAAGATCAGTGGTTGAGATTTCTTTTAATATTTCTGGGTCATGAAAGATAAAGAGCGGATTTAATCTAGGAATTCTTAAGAATTCTATGGAGGCAAAGAGATAATTAAGAGTCCCTGCGGGGGAAGGTAAGATTGAGTAGAAAGAGACCAGTATTACCTCTTTGAAGATCGAGGAGATGCACCGCATCAATGGGGTGAGAATTTCTAATCAATGTTAAAACTTGTATCAGAGGAAAAAGGATTGACAAGCGTGACTCGTGCTATTGTAACGATGTTCTTGATGTGTGACTCGTGCTATTGTAACGATGTTCTTGATGTTCGACGGAAGGTTATAGAGTCATGCTTTCACATGGTTCTCAAAACAATGTCCACGGCCTAAACACTTAATAATAATATCTAGAGTGCGGGGAAGACTGAAAATGTGTTGGAATAACTCTACTTGTATGATTGCATCTATAGTTGGGTAGGTATGGATACACACATGAATTTTAAAGTCAAAAATGTGTACTTGTAAATTATGTGAGACCCATTCCATGAACCAACAGGCGGATCATCAAATATTCTCAAGACCTCTTTGGTCATAAACCGTAGAAATTGCATAGACAGATTGACTGATTGAACTTGCAATTGACTTTAGTACCAGTGTTATATAATAACCTCATCTGCCTATTGTGCCCTTCGGAGGAATCCAACGACACGTCAATCACCAAGATCAGTGTTCCAACGCCGAGTCAATTACGAAACAATATAGCACGAAACAAACAACCAAAAAGAGAGAGCGAGAAACAAACGATTTTAACGAGGTTTAACAACTTGCCTACGTTTTTAGGGTAGAGTGGGGTAGAAGGGAGAAGACCTTATTCAAACAACTGAGTTACAAGGGTTACAAAGCGATCTAAAGATTCAAATTAGAGAGAAACCACACACTTGGTTATAGGATTCCCTCAAACAAACTAATTTTAAAACTCTCAATACAATTCACCAATTCAGATTACAAATAAGGGTACAACACCCCTCAATTTATAGGCTGAGAGCCCATTAAGAAAAGAAAATAAACTCTGAAATCGTATCAGAAATGAAATCAGAATCCAATTAGAAAACTACCAGAACCCGTGACTATCGACAGACTGAACAAACCCAACTATTGGGTTGAGCCGCTGTCGACAGCCTGAGCTGCGCCTGTCGACAAACTGAGTCAGTTGTCGACAGGCCTCCAATGGCTGATGGCAGACTATTAATCATGCATAGTCTGTTTGGCATATCCACATATCCGCTGTCGAAAGCCTCTGGGCCCTGTCCACAACGGTCTTCTGGTCTTGTTTCTTCTATTGCTGCTGCTATGTCCAATGAGTTAAAAAATCCTACCATTTATTTTAAGATCCTCTCCCCACAATTCTCCACCTCGATGAAGATTTCTCAAATCCGAGCGAACTCCAACGAATCGCTAACTTCAGCTCAATGACTGGTTGTATCATTACAGCTACCTACGTACCCCCTACTTAAGGGATCAAGCCATACGTAGTTCATCCAAGCGAGTTCCAAAAAGCTCAACCATCAACTGATACCAAATCTACCGAAAGCGACTCTGCAGCAATGAACTCAATCGACTGTCATATGAGCCTCTTCATCTCGATTGCCATGGAGAACATGGGTCTTCAACTTGAGTTGATATAGCTCATCAACTTGAGATTCACGCTTCATCACTCACTTTTGTGGATTCATCTTGGTTCCTATAGCTGCAAACAATTTAACATCTTCAACCTGTTCAGCATCCAAACCGGCTACATGATCTCTACTCAGTGTCACATTCAGTGAAATTTCAACTGATACTGAACCAACTGGAGATGGTGAAGTAACATCAACCTCCATCCACTGTAACACACCTTTGGTCTTCATCCTCTCCATCTGCTGAGATACGGTAAAGTTCAATAATGAAGCCTCATCAAATGTGACATGCCTGCTCAACACAATCTTATTTTCAGAGTCTCGTAGCTTGTAGCCTTTCAAATTTCTTTTGACTCATTAAAACACAAACTTCTTTGCTCGCAAATTCAACTTGTCGTTTTTGACCTTGAAGTAGGCCGAATATCAAACACCCGCAAGCAAACTATAGTCTTGAGTAGATCCACCCAACCAAATATCCAACGAAGTTTACCTCCTATCACAGTCGACGACAATATATTCATGACATGGCTAGCATATTCCATAGCCTCAACCCAAAAAACTTGTCAATTATACATTAGACAACAAACACCAAACCATCTCCAGCAAGGAATGGTTCATATCTTTAGCCACCTCATGTTTTCCAACTGTGAAGTAAATACCAATACCATTGTTCTGGCCAAATTGCACAAATCGATAATTGCACTTTCTAACATGATCAA
The DNA here is from genome assembly GCA_038442645.1 of Agave tequilana. NCBI lineage: Eukaryota > Viridiplantae > Streptophyta > Magnoliopsida > Asparagales > Asparagaceae > Agave > Agave tequilana. The sequence goes on along the minus strand of JAVJIF010007886.1, from coordinate 88,166 downwards.
ATTGGAGCACCTTGAACTTCCTGCCAGTCTATTTCTCTATCAACTTTTTTCACTTCACAGACAAATCTAGAACTTAAAGCCTTTGTCTCATAGGGTATACCCACCAACACAAAGATAAATCAACAAAAGGGACAAAGTACCAATGGCGTCCAAGCGATACAGCCTTGGTAGGACCCCGAAAATCAATATGAACACAATCAACAAGATCTTCCAAGCGGTGAATAACGATATCAAATTTCACCTTTATCCTGTCCAAAACACAACGTTCACCAATAATCCTTGCTTCACCACAGCTTGCAAAGAATCCAAACCAAACCCGTCTGAGCCTCATCTGACATAACATGGTAAAGTCGTCGTCTTTCTAATATTTTGAAGCTGCAAATTTTTTAGTAACTGAGCACTACCCTTCAAGTAGTATAAGTTGTTACGTCAAATGCCCTTCAGAACAACCAACGAGCCATTGAACATCTTGAGAGAACGCCTTCTCCAAGAGTCCCTCTCAGGCTCCACGCCTTCAAAGCTCCAACTGAAATCAAATTCTTATTCAACCGTGGTACATACCTCACATCTTTCAACTCTTATAATCCTATCAGACAACATGATGCAAACTGTACATATTCCTTCAATATGTCATGCGTATCCGTCACCGAACGACACTAAGCCTGCATCTAGTTTTTCAAAACTAGCATACAAATCCTATTTAAGACAAACGTGATAGCATCCGTATCCAAAATCCACTTAGGTTCCTTTGAATAGCAAACAGTAGGAGTTATAAAAAGTGAAAATACATACGAGCCAGAATCATTCCCATCCGCCATTGCGACATTGGCCTCTGACTTTGATTCCTTCATCTTGAGATTCGTATAACCAATCTTCCAGTGTCCTCTGCAGAAAGCACATTGATTCTTCTTTAACTCTTCACGACCACCAGTTTTAAGCTTTCCAAAATCTCCATTACCCTTCCTATGATTGGAACCAAATCTCTTGCAATCAACGCCTCTGCTGATGTGCTACTGGAAGAAGACTCCTTATTCTTCCTCCTCACCTCATGATTCACAAAAGCAGCCGACATATCACTGTAGCTAAGTGATTGCTTAACATTGATTAAGGTTAGAACGAAGGTCTCATACTCTTCATCTAGATGAGAGCTCAATATAATCGTCTTGTCCTCATCGTCAATCATCTCAACCACATTAGCTAGGTCTTCAAGAAACTTCGTGTGTTCACCTATGAAGATTCCTTTCTTCAACTGAAAGCGGTAAAGCCTCATCTTCAAATGCAACTGATTCTCGATACTTTTCATCAAATACTTACTTTCAAAGATCTTTCAAATCTTCCTTGCGAAAGTTTCATTCATCACAGATACTTGATGTCTTGTGTCAAACAAGACCTAATGACACCACACTCCATCCGATTCATCTTGTTTCAATCTTTCTTTGAAGTCTCTGTTGATTTCTCTTGCAAAAGCAGCGAGTATTCCAAATTATGCCGTTCAGCGCATCTATCACATCGCATCTCCACATATCAAAGTTGTTCGCGCCATCAAACTTTCGCATTAATCTTCGACTGATGGATGTTCACGGTATTCCCCATGGACTTCACCGTGGACTGATTAACCTCGGCCATAGCTTCCCTAGAAATTGCCAATAATAATGCGAAACAACTAAACGAAAATAAATCCAAATAGATAAAAATCGAAACTTTACCTCAAAGTGAAACTCTAGACGAGTTTCCGAGTGATCTGCTCCATCCAAAATGATCCCAATGAATAATCCAACATTGTTCTGAGATCGACACAATCCCATGAACAATTCAATGTCGCTCCGAGATCGACACATGATCTCTGCTGAACAGACCACATTGCTTTTGGGATCGACACACGATCTCTAGCTGAACCTGGGAAGCTATGATACCACTTGTTGCGCCCTCCGGAGGAACCCAACGACATGCCAATCACCAAGATTAGCGTTCCAACGCCGAGTCAATCACGAAACAATATAGCATGAATCAAACCAAAGAGAGAGCGAGAAACAAACGATTTTAACGAGGTTCGGTAACTTGCCGACATCCTCGAGGCAGAAGGGAGAACATCTTATTCAAACAACTGAGTTACAAGGATTACAAAGTGATTTGAAGATCCAAATTATAGAAACTACGTACTCGGTCATAAGATTCCATCAAACAAACCGTACAACTCCTAATTTAATTCACCAATTCAGGTTACAGATAAGAATACTACATCCCTCAATTTATAGGCAGAGAGCCCATGAAGAAAAGAAAACCAACAAGTCTGAAATCAGATCAAAAACGAAATCAGAATCCAATCAAGAAACTGTCAGAACCCGTGAAACTGTCGACAACTCCTAATGGGCCTGTCGACAGACTGAGCAAACCCAACTCTCGGGTTGAGCGACTATCGACAGACTGAGTCACAACTGTCGACATGCCTCCAATGGCTGTCGACAAACTGTTAATCATACGCAATCTGTTTGGCGTATCCACTTATCCGCTGTCGACAGCCTTTGGGCCTTGTCGACAGCGGTTTTCTGCTCCTGTTTCTTCTCCAGCTGCTGCTATGTCCAATGAGTTACAAAAACCCTACCATCTATTTTAAGATTCTCTCCCCACACTGGCCATACCAAGACACTGGTGATTGTAACATACCAGTGTACTGATTTTGATATACACAAATTTTTATGCATGATCTAATGGAGCATGAGACGCATTCATGCTATTCACGAAAGCTTTTCCATCCCTTTTCATCCCCTCCCTTTCTTCACACGGTTAAATGCAATGCCGGTTCACAACATAATTAATAAGGTCTGGAACATCTTTTTCTGACACTATTTGTTATATGACAATAGGCCAAATAACCAAATTAAGGTGATGTTCTTGATAATATATTTGGAAGCCTATAGTGTCCGCTTTGCGATCATTCAGTTTAGCCAGCACCAAAACCCACTTGAACACTCAATTCGACGTGATAGAATTAACCTCAAAACAATCCAAGAAAGGTCTCGAAAGCTGATAAGTGATAATGGAAGTTAACTGATATTACCAGCTACAAGCGAGGAAGAAAACGCAAACCATCATGTCACTAACGTATTTTTTGATCTTATTCATGATGTAAGAGGCTATAAATCAAAATTACATTCATTATGAATAGAAAAGAAGGAAAAAGTTTCAAACAGAAAGGGCCACAAGGAAAATGACAACGGGTACAACATATACTAATACTCTGACTCTCTTTTATATATCTTGCCACGTTAGATGAGGTTTTGCATTGAATACAAGTAATTCTGCGGGTAAGTCATCACAAACAACATTTACAGACAGTGGGCCACTTAGTAGAAGCATGCATATTCACAATGCACAAGGACTAGAATTTTGATCTTTAATTAACTGGTTCATATCATAAGATTGTCAAATCAATACTAAAATCTAATAGGACAAGATCATATTTATCGATCAAAAAAAACTATATTGACAACCTTAAAAATCTTGTTAACAAACACTTCAAGAACACACCGAAGCAAAGACATTTAAAAAGCAGTCAATGGTATATGCAACAAACACTTAAAGAACAATGCTAGCGCAAAGTCATTTAGAAAACAGTCAATGCTGCATGTAATTACTATAGTAAACTACTTCTTGAAACCCCTTCTCCAGCCATTTAAGAGTCTCTCTCCCCACAAGAGCATCTATAACAATTAAACCTAAAATACCAAAAGGAACCTGAAACTACCAACCAATCTTGCTGCACTAACAATATGAGCCAAAGATAACAAAAAAAGATGAGTTTTTTTTTTCCAGAAATTTTCATCAAGAAATAAAATTACACACTGTTTCTAAGGTTAGCGCCTGTACTCATACAAAATCACAATCAAGTTAAAAAAAACCTAGTTTCAAACGAATCCCACTAGAAATAAACAAATCATTTAAAGAATAGAACTCACCTAGGGTTTCGAAGGGAAATTAGGGTTCATAGGAAAAATCAACAAACATATGTAATATTCCGACTTGAAAAGGGTTTCTAAAAATTCTAAAAACCCCGGTCCAAGAAATTTCAAAATCTTGAAAGCAGAAAAGGGGGTCAGAAAAAGCAAAATGACAATCTGACTGAGATGGAAGTGTGAGAGATTTTACCTCTTTGAAGCAAAATCATGCTCCTCGAAGAAAAAGATGATCCTCGCCGTCGCCGTTGCCGCCTCAAAGTTCCTCTCGGCTCGTCTATTTCTTATCAATCGAAGGAGGGTTCTTTAGGGCCAGGATTTTGGAGGGAAGAACGGGGGGGAGGGAGAGAGATCGAGAGACTTACAACACGAGAGTGGAGCACTGGAAAAAAATGCGAAGAGTGTTTATAGTATTTATGTCCGAAAATCTCAATGGGCCCTAATTCAGTGTCCAAACCACGCCACGGGAAAATGGGGTTAGCTCTGCATTCAGGTCGTATACTGTCAGGATTCACTTGTGTATCATCAATTATAAAATTCACAGGGTCCCCTAACGGATCCATTATAGAATTCGGAGGATCCACAACCCATTAGAAAACGTAACCATACTCATTCATGTGTCAGAGAAGTCAACTTTCAAATCATCAAAATCAAAATCTAATACTTCTCCCTGCCACTTGTCAGATTCTATGAGAAGCAATATACAAATTTACAAAAAAAAAATTTGCTCATATTTGTTTGATTTTTATCTTTTACAAATATTAGACATACTTAACCATGATCTAGTAGACTTCTAAAATATAAAATTATGTTAACAGAGAAAAGGTTGATTTAGCTTGAAATAAAAAAAGTAGACTATATAAATATTTATTGGGTTATTGGGTTTGAATACTTAAGGTTTCATGTCTAAATCTTGAATTCATGACATCTAGAATCTAATTTTAGATTCATACCTTACCCAGTAAGCGAACAAGAAATAATTCTGTAGATTTTACCAAAAAATTTGAATCAATTCAAATTTAATTATCAGGTAATTAAGCCCTATTGCCAACCATACCTGAATCCTTTGAAGCTGAGCACTTTATCCTTTTCCTTTCCTGATATTTCTGCTTTTAAGAAACAACTCATTCAACGGTCGTCTTTCTTATATTGTAAATTATGATGATTTAAATTTTTTATTATTGTCGCTAAGGTTTACCTCCACGATGAAGGAGAGGTTTAGGTTATTGAAAATCCTAAATCGGGGACTTACTTAAAAGGAACTTTGTTTTAAAATAATTTATATTTCTTTTCTTGAAAAAAAAAAAGAAATTTAGTGAAACTCAACACTTAGTGGAGACGTTGAATGTGGGACTTACGATAACCCCACCCCACTAGCATTACTGGTTTTTCAAGGTCATGTTGCAGTGAGTAAAGATAAACCGATATGTTTCACATTTCCAACCTAGTTTTTAAAATAAGAGTGAATCTTTATAGTTGTTTATGTAAATGTTCAAGGTAATAAGGACCAGTCACATGTATCATGAACGCTATTGGCTTGGAAATAATATCTAGAAAGCTCAAGAGTCCATAAAAAACTGATTAGAAAGTATAAAAGATGTTGTAATTTCCCTAGATAATAATAGCATATTATTTATACCAAGTCTATTAAATAATAAAAGAGAGACTGGTGTAGTTCCGGAAGAAATCGAGCCCGCATCCTTCCCACTCAAAAAGAAATCATCCGAATACAAGATCCATTCCGCTGAAGCTGATCTATATTATTTCAAGTATCTATAAACCAAAAATTAAGTATTTTAAATACTTTTTGCGCATGCATCAAGTAGGGAAAAACGGAACGACCTAAATAGTGAGTTGATTAGTTTAACGGTGTAGAACATTTGAAACCTAACAAAAATTGGTTTGTAGAGGTTTTTAAATGTTTAGAACGTAATCAAATGGCCGAATCAAGAATTTATATGTCTAAAGACATAGGCCTAACCAACACACTACTTTCGGCTGTCCATTTTGCGCCGCTTGATGGATATACAAAAATATTCAAAATACTTGATTTTTGTTTTTTAGTTACTTTAAATAATATAGATCAACTTCAACAAAGTGGATCTTATATTTGAATGTCGGATGTTGGTATTTGAGTGGGAAGGATTCGGGCTCGATCCCGAATCCCTCCGGAACTACACAAATCTATCTCTACATAATAATCCCAATATCATAATATAAAATAGTTATTATAATAATAATGAATAACAAATTATAATGACTAATAGTTATGAATTTTCATAACAATTTATTTCAAATCAATTAATAGAAAAAATAAAAAAAATGCTAAAGCCCAAACCCCAAGCCCACTCCTCTTTCCTATCTTTTATTTCTTTTTCATGCTAAGCCCAACCCACTCATTTCCTTTTTTGGTTTTTCCTTTATCCAGGCCCACCATGGTTCAAAGTCGCGATCTCAGCCGCCCGACTCGGTCTCAGACGATACGCGCAAAACGCTACATAAAAAGCTCAAAAATTATGAAAAAATCATGATAAAATCTAAAAAAAAATGTAGACATCAAAATTCATGTATCACATATTCAAAACATCACCTAACACACAAAACACTAAATTAAAACTAAACTAATTTATACTAAATTAAATTAATTTTTTAACTTCAGTAAAATTATTAAATTACCTAACTTAAATAAAATAACAAAATTATATTAAACTAAATTAAGCTAAACTAATTTAAACTTAATTAAACTAAATTAAATAGAGAGAGAATGAGGGGGAGAGAGAAACAGAGGGGGGAGAGAGACGAAGAAAGGGAGAGGACAGAGGGAGGAAGAGATTGACGGAGATAGAGGGAGAGAGAAGGCAGAGAGACTAAGGGAGAGAGAGGGACAGAGGGAGAGAGAGACAGAGAGGGAGAGAGATCGACGGAGAGAGAGGGAGAGAGAAGACAGAGAAACTAAGGGAGAGAGGAACAGAGGGGAGAGACGGAGAGAGAACAGAGGGAGAGAGAGGACAGAAAGACTGAGGGAGAGAGAGGACAGAGGGAGAAGAACAGAGAGGGAGAGAGTCGGAAAGGGGGAGAGATCGACGGAAAAAGAGGGAGAGAGAAGACAGAGAGACTGAGGGAGAGGGGCAGAGAGACTTGAGGGAGAGGGACGAAGAGGGAGAGAGATCGACGGATAGAGAGAGAGAGAAGACAGAGACTGAGGGGGAGAGAGCTCAGGAAGAGAGGGAGTATCCGCGGAGCAACGACGACGGCTCTCCCTCAGCGACGGGAGATCTGGAGGAGAGATAAGTGTTCTGTTTTTTCGCCCTTTTTTCTTTTTATAGGCGACAACTCACGGACCTCATTGAGCAGATACGAGTCGAACCCGGATCAGTTTCGACTCGGATCCGACTCGCCCAACTCGACCGAGTCGGCTTTGAATCAAAGCCAATCCAGGTTCGACTCGGATCTGCTCAATCACTCGGGCATCCGAGTCATCTCGGACCACGCCGAGTCGGATATGACAACACTGAGACCCATAGAACCCTTATCTCATAAAAATTTAAAATGAGAAAAAACCAATTTAATGCTATTGCTGGGTTTTGAACCCCGGATGCCCAGCCATTGAGCTCAGAGTGCTAACCACTATTTAAATCCTTATGTATATCTGTCTCATCTTCTCCTACTACCTCATTTAAAGCCAATCCCCCTAACTTTTCTTCATCTCCTTTCATCCTTGATGCCCCCTCCTCCACGGGCGCCGCACGCTGCCGACTACCCTTCGCCGTACTCCCTTCCCCTCTCTTCTCTTCTCTTTCTTCTTTTTCTTCTTTTCTCCTCCTTGCCACGTTGGCATCGCCGCCACCATCCAGGCGTCAGTGTCGCTCCTGCTGGCGCTGCCCAGCTACCACCACCACCGCTGTCACTCTCCCTCTCTCACTATTGGGTTTATCCAAAATCCCGATCCGACCCAACCACGCACCCTATCTGCCACTCAGAACCCGACCCACTCACTGCAGTCCAGACCCGTTAGAACAAAACAGACCCGTTAAGCACCATATTTGGATTTCGCGTCGTATCTTATTAGCTGTTCGGACTCCGATTCGAGCGTTTTTTGAGGCGTTGACACCGTAAGAACGAGCTACGCAACTACAAATGTCACGCTACAGATGTCACATGGATAGTAAGGTACCTGTTCTCTAATTTCTGAATTAATACATTAATTCCGATAATTGTCTAAATCCAGTTAATTTATTGTAGATTCCCAAATTTCTATTATTTCAATATCCGACTCAATTGGCAACACAAGTGAGTGTTCCTTTAACTCCTCTTGAATATATAATAACTCCATTTAAAAATATATCATGTGTTGGTGTTTTACTCTTTTTAAAATAAATCATGCATTATGATATTAAATTAATTAATTACATTTATTTAATGTTTGGTGAGTGTTTTGTTCCGTCTCTTTAAAAATATTATGTGTGAGTGTTTTCTCGCTATAAACAAATTATATTTCATGCTGGTGAATAATCCATTTTGTAATTTATTTATTGAATGTTTAGTTTATCTAAAATTGTTTATTGAACTCTCTATTATGTGAAAGTATTTAGAGAATTGCAAATATTCATGATTTAATTTCTTGTTCAAATGATTAATATTTTGCCTTGAATTGTAACTGCATAACATTATGAACGTTTTAAGTAAATATACATCTAAACTCTTGGAAATTTTATTGTTGAAGTATTAATTGTTTGTTCTTTATAAAATATTGAAAAATAACAATAATTAGTGAAATTTTTAGAAAAGTGAAATAATTAATCTTGAACATTATCTTGACTTTACTTGGAAGATTTGATATATTATACATGACCACTACCTGTCGTAGACACCGTTGGTGTTACCGAAATTACTGAAAAAATATTGATATATTGTTCTATGGTTATATTGTCACACTGATATCTTATTTATGCCGTTGATATTGTTATCGTTATTGTCATTGTATTATCCCAGTATTCTAGGTGATAACACTAAACAACTTACACCAACGTGGGAAAATTGACAGGGGAGACATCGATATTTTGAGTGGACCTAGGATACAGGTTGTGCCACTGAAAAGAGGGTTCTACGACTAGGTTCCCGGGGATGACTGGCATCCCGCCTTGTTTGTATTGTATTGAATACCTAGCGGTACGACCTGGTTCAGGACCAGGCATTGGGTTGTGGTTTTAGGTATGCATAAAACCATGTTGTCCAAAGCATTTATATTTGAAAATAGAAAAGTTAAAATGTGGGTTTTGAAAACTATTTTAGATGTGTTTCAGATCTATAACTGAATGCTGAAAAGTAAGAAATGTTCCTTCAAAGCATTTTATGAAAAGCGATGAAATACAAATATATTCCATGTACATTTCCTCATTAGAAACTATATTTGAAAAGTTTATTCAAAAAACTTGTAGCTGAAAATAGAGAATGTAATAGAAGAGATCACCTGTACAGCTTGTAACCTTTCTTGGTTTATAACTGGGGACTTTAATGCCTCAATGCTAGATAAAGACAGAGCAAGGGCAGGCAGCTGAAAACTTCAGAGAGAACTATTTCTTGATTTTGTTAGGGAGACAGGCTTGATGGATCTACCACTTGGTAGAAAAAAATATGGATGGCCCAATATGAGAACAGAACAAGGAGTGGTCGGACTAGATAGATTCCTAGTGACTGGGAGGACCTACACCCTAAGGTCACTCAATATACAATGCCAAGACACACTTCTGACAATTGCTCTATTATATTGGATGATAATGAGGGGGTTAGGATGAAGAGAAGGTTCAATTTTGAAAGACGTTGATTAGATCATAAGGGCTCAACACCACTAGTCAAAAACACTTGGACAAGAACGGGATAAGAGTGGTTTTGGCAACGTGAATCAGATGAAAAGAAGTGTCATGAAGAAAATTAAATACATAGATAAATTTGGAGAAATGGTGGATGAAGGAAACCATGCCTTAGACTTAGCTTAGAGAGAAGTTAGCAATTTTTCACACAAGAAATCTAAACAAAGATCAAGAATCGATTGGCTAAAGATTGGAGATATGAATACTGAATATTTCCACAAAATAGAAAATGGCAGGAACAGAGCTAATTGATCCAAAGCTTAGACATCAATGGCTCAGTTTGCGTAGAGGAGATGGCCACTTCTAAACATATCACTAGAAATGCGAGCTGAACCTAGACTTTGTTTTTAGTTTTTTTGATTTTTCTATGGTAATGTTTTTTACGTGGTTTTGAGTCAACTGTCGAAAAAAACAAGGTCTAGGTTCAGCTCGAATTTCTAGTGATATGTTCTGCGGCATGATATGACGTGAACTAGAGACCCACAGGTATCTCATAGTCATCCTCTTTAAGAAACGAGAGGTCTGCGCTGCTTCTCTCTTTATCTACAAGAGATGCATCTTATCTGAGATTTGTGAGTCATTCATCAAGATGATTTCTGTTCTAGCAAGTTTTTTTGATTTTTCTATGGTAATGTTTTTACGTGGTTTTGAGTCAAGAGAAGCAGCGCAGACCTCTCGTTTCTTAAAGAGGATGACTATGATATACCTGTGTGTCTCTAGTTCACGTCATATCAGGCCGCAGAACTTGTTAGCAAGGTGGGTCATGAAGTAGCAGAGGGCTTCATTGTTGTAGACGCTGCACTTGTAATCAAGAATCATGTCCACTAACTTCTCAGCGAAGCAATAGTATCATTTAATAGTTGCACAGGTGCCATCAAAAATAACCATTAAACATATTAGAATTTGTACTGGATAACAATGATAGGAACAAGTGAAAGGTAGCAGAACAAAAAGACAATTAAATACTTCCAATGAGAAGCGACCAAAAATATTAAAAAAAACAAATGTCATGAACATCAGAAAATAGATAGGCTTTACTATATAAAGTCCAATGTTTAAAATAACGATAACGTAATGATAACGTTTTTCTTCTGTTATGTTAACATAGGTTATAACATAACGCATAACGTAGGTTACGTGATTTAATATTTATTTAATAAAAATAAATATATATACTATATTTAAGAATTTTTATAAATAGAAAAATAATTTTTAAAAATCTAAAAAAATATATCAAAACAATATATAACAATTTTTAGCAAGTATCACAACAATTTTTTCACATTTACAAGTTATAATTCATAATTCTATCTACACAAACAACGATATGATCCGCATATTTCATTATAATTCAAATTTTTAGCCATGCTATTCAATCTACAAAAAGATTCATAATTCAATCTACAATAATTCATAATTAATCATAATTCATAATTTTTAGTTATGCTATTTATTATAATTCATAATTAAATTTACAATATGCTATTCAATTATACCCCCGTGTCTTTCAGTCTCTCTGATATTTAACCCCGGACCTTTCTCTCTCCTCCCCTAATCACTCTTTGTCCTCTTTCTCCTCTCGATCTCTCTCCCCCTCTCAATCTCTCTCTGCTCTCGGGGGGGAGAGAGAAAGCACAGAGAGAGATCAGGAGAGGGAGAGAGCAGATAAAGATCGGGAGGGAGGGAGATCCAGGGGGAGATTGAAGAAAGAGAGGATCGAGGGAGAGAAAGTTTACATGTGCTTGGAGACGGAGAACCACCGCTTGGAAACGACGCTAGCGAGAACCACCACGACAGAGAACCACCAGAGGTAGTTCTTCTTTTGTTGTCGATCAGAAAGAGGTACATCTTCTTTTTTCTTCTTGGCGTCAAACGAGGAGACGACGACAATGTTGCAGAGAGGATGACGAGCGAGCGAATTTGGGAATTTTTTCCTTTTTTGCTATAGACCGGGAGAATGTGGGGAGGTTTATAAAAAGTCAATGTGCACCATAACGTAAGTTACAGTGCATTACGTTAATAACGTAACGTAACGTAAGTTATGGGCAAAATAACCATAGTTATCAAATATTGCGTTTTTTAGACCTGTTACATAACGATTGGTTGGTGATATGTTATATAACGAGTTATAACGGGTTATATAACGGGTTTTTTAAAACACTGATATAAACCAGAAATACATTGAGATTGAAGTCACCATGAATTAAATTTTATAAATCAAAAACCTGCATTCAACGAAGTATACATCAGAGTATGCATAGGAATTAATACTAATCAGAAATACACCTTATATATACATATATATATATATATACAGAAACATGTGCCTCAACCGACAGCTGAGAGTCCCTCTCAGTCGTCAGCTGAGTACATGGCACATTATTAGACACACCAATAAGTTGCGGCATGCCTATTAGAACAAGTGAAATTACTAAAGTCCCCTACGATAAAAGGTAGTGGTCCCGCTATTGTTTATTATTATTTCCCCCTCTTTTTCTTGTTCCGCGCTGACAGACCTAGGTTTGAGTTTTCGCTCATAAAATTTTTCTAAAAAAAGCGGGATCCGGATCAGATACTTTCTTTTACTTTGCAGATCGAGATCTCCAAGCTCTTCATCGGGATCTCCTTTTCTATTTTAATGTTGACCGCCGACCAGAACACATCTACCAATTCAGGTGGCCGTCGTCCCCGATCTAAATATGAATCATATATCATCGTGTTCAACTTCCTCACAGAATATTAAAAATCTTGAAGGGATGAGATCTTTGGATGGCCGTCGTCCCCGATCAAGAGGTTTTAATTTTTTCCTTTTTAATTTTCCTGCAATTTCTTATTTGTAAAAAATCTTGAATAACTTAGATGGAACTGTGACCTAGTTTACGTTTTACAGAACAAGAGTCATTTTCACTAAAGTCGTCATTTTTTCAGTTAACAATTTCACAGTTTTTTAACTATGACCTCAGTCGTAGTTATTTAATTTGTAAAATTACCTATTTTTTCTTATAATTATTAATTTTTAAGAACTGCAACAAAGGTCGCAGTATTTAATAAAATAAAGTATGCAATTACGGTCGCTGTTTTAATAAACTATGTTTCAGTCTTTATATAACTGCGACCTTACATGCAGTCTGCAATTACCTTGCATGTGCGACCTTTTGCACAGTCCTTTAATATATTAAGGACTGCGACAAAGGTCACGGTATTACAAAATATCACTTTTTTGCAAAAATATGGACATCATGAAAGATGCGACTACAGTCCCAGCCTTTTATTCAATAATCACAGCTATCTTTACAACTGCGACTAAGGTCGCAATTTTATTTTATTATATTTCAGACGTGTGATTTTCAATTATTTCTTTTTATTTAATTTAACAATTATTTTGATAGGATCTGAATTTACATGAAGATATGTCTGGAAGCTTAGTTGTTCTTTTAGGACAATAAATTTCAACAGACAATGAAGCCCACAACTTCTACAATGCTTATGCAAGGAACAAAGGCTTTGGCGTGAGAAGAAAAGAAATAGATAAGTCACGTAGGCCTCCTCGTGAAGTTATTTGTAGAAAATTTTGTTGCAACAAGATGGGTGTGAAGAAGTTGGATGACAAAAGACAAGATTGGCTTACAGTCAACTGTCGAATCGACACTAGAGTTGAGTGTCCTGCTGAGATGCATGTATGTCTTCGTTTATTATCGCATCGAATATTGATTCTATTCACATGATTTATCAAGCCCGGATAAGTTCCATCACTTTTACTCTCACCAGACACATCAATTAAAAATTAGCAGAAGCATTATGACCAACTTGGTTGATGTAGGAATTCGTCCTTCTAATATTTCTCATGTTGTTAATGCAATGAACCACGGAGAAAGTTGTGAAGAAGTAAGCTCGCAACAAGTTATTAATTTTATTCGACACGAAGAAATAACATTGGCCAGGAGTTTATATCGGTCATCAAATATTTTCAACAAAAAGCAAGTCCGATCGAGAATTTTTCTTTGCTAGTGAAGTTGATAATGCGGTCACACTAAGAAATGTTTTTGGGCTGATGGAAGAGCAATTTCCTTATATTTAAGTTTTTGTGCATACATGACTAATCACTTGAACCTGCCATTTGCTCCATTCACTACAGTGAATCATCGTCAGCAGTCGATTTTGTTTGGTTGTGCATTGCTTGCGGACGAGCAGAGAGATAGATTGCTATCCAATAAATGGTTTAAATGTATGCACGGAGTTGCACAAAAAGTGATTATTACTGATCAGGATGCCCAGATAGGTGATGTCATCGAAATGGTATTTCCTGTAACGCCCCGATCCCAACGATACGGGAACGTCACTGCGACACATATACGTAGGTCAGGTGGTGCCCCCACGTATATACGCTAAGCATAAGTACAGCGAGTATCAGAGTATAACACACAGCGTGATATAATCATATGCCAACATACAAAAATAGAAGTACAGAGTTATACAAGTCATGATAAACCTAATCACCATACAAGTGTCCTTTTATCACAACCCAAGTCCATAAGATACAAGATACAACCAAAAATACAAAAATGCTCACGTATGGACGGAGATTACGTGAACCAAAAGAAATGTCGGGCGCGATAGGACTAGTGCTGGTCGGCCTGCTCACCAAGATAAGCCCGGTCCTCAGCGGAGGGCTCTACCTCGTCCCAAGCCTCGGAATCTGAATATGCAAATCCAAAAGGGTCAAGACATAATACAAGAAATAAAGATAGCCAAGTGGCGACGGAATCATAAGTAGAGGTGATGAAGTAGTGATAACTAACAACAATACATGGCAAGGGATGTAAACTAAATAAGATAAAGGCATATGCAATAAATCTACAATAATGTCTTATTATTATTACTTGTCTTACTGTGATATCTAGCTATGTGACCCAGCGTCCCAGGGCACATAGATCCATATCCTAGTGAAACAAGGTTGTTATTGGAAACAGCGGTTGTATCGACGAACTATGTTTACAGTGTGTCCCGTGCATGCCCGGGACCACGGCCCAGTATTGTTCCGTTGCTTGAAGACGGAACCTGCCGCTAGGCTACAGGAAAGGGACTTATGTATGCCCTTGTCATGACATGAAACAGGAAGGGAGGAAGCACTCCCCTTGGTCCCCTGGAGTACCACAGGTAAGACCGAAATATAGTGCACATCCTAATACCACTGTAAACACGAACACATACCGATATCCGCACATTTCCCCCGAACCCAATGTAAGTTGGTGTATTTTATACAATGTCGGATATATCATGCTTGGTTTTGGAGATAGCATGAAGAAGTGGTGATAATCCATTTTCGACAAGTTATGAAATGCAAATATATAACAACAAGTCATGGATTGATATAATGTACCAACAAATCATGAAGCATGAATAAACAAGATATATCAGGTAACCAGTCATGTAGTACAAGTACACAGTATAAACAAGACTAAAACATGCATATAAATATACTAGGGTAAGTTCAGAATTAAGTGGGAAGAAGTCTGAATTCTGTCCCAGAATTTGGCCTGGCGGTCGACCTCCGGTCGACTGCCGGTCGACTGGGGAAATGAACTGACGGTTGAGTCCCGGTCGACTGCCGGTCGACCGTACCGAGTGCGAGAGCTCCAGGTTTGGGCCGGTCGACTGCCAGTCGACTGGTCCAAGGCAATTTGTGAAGCCGGTCGAGTCAGCGGTCGACTGCCTGTCGACCGCCCGTTCAAGTCGTGCAGGTTGTGCACATCGGCAGAGTCCCGGTCGACTTCCGGTCGACCGGTCCTCTGGAAATTTCTGCTGTTAGAGCAGAAAATCAGGATTCGTGTGAGTTGGTTATATCAGTGAAAAATTGGGATCTTTACAGCATTAGGGGGCCTGATTTAACATTACAAATACATTAGGACAAGGCCTAGTCTTGGTGATTAACACAATTACATGGAAAGGCTAGATTTGAACTTAAATGACCTAAAAATTAGATTTTTATGTTAGACATATACATAGATCTCTACCCTAAGCATGTGGGGTTGATGATCTAGGTCTTGGTGAGTAAGAACTCACCTGGATTGTCCAATTAGGGCTGGATCCAAGGAAGAAGATGGTGAGGGCTTCAATCTACCCTTGTTCTTGAAGCTAGGATTGAAGATCTTGCCCTTTGGTGAAGCTTGGAGTGGAGATGGAGGTTCCTTGATGAAGCTTGATGAATCCCTTGTGATCTAGAGGTGGAGATGAAGAGGTTGGGTTCACTTGGAGCTAGGGTTTGTGGAGAGGAGGAAGGAGTTCTTCTCTAGTTGGAGAAATGAGAGAAAAAGGGTAATTTTGCAAATGAAATGCATTTATAGGTGGGGGTCTTTGTAAAGGGATTGGAAATTTGATGGATGAGAGGGGCTTTCTTGCAAAAAGGGAGGGGTGAGGTGTCTCTCCCCTTGACACTTGGCCGGCCATGGGATGGAGAGAGAGTTAGTGGGGTAGGTGAGGGTGAGTGGGAAATGAGGTGGAAAATGAAGTGGAAAAGCATTTTGCAAATTTTGGAAAAATGCCCAAAATTCAAGTATTTTGGATTGATCTGAAAATTTTACTAAAAATCAAGAAAAACATTTTAAGACCAAAGGTGAAATCCGTTTGAAGAAATACTGTGTAGATTTTTAATTAAAAATCCCAGAAGCAGAAATTTACCGACACCGAAATAATTTTCATAAATTTATAAAATTCTTAGAAAAATAGTATAAGTAGGAAATATGATTCTAAGCAATAAAGTCTAAAGGACTTTCTTGAAATTCCTAACAGATTGGAAGATAAAAAATTCGGAAATTGGTCAGCGGTACTGGCCGACACCGGTTTTTGAAGAAATTCATTTTAATTTCAGAAAATTCTAGAAAATCACATAAAATCTAAAGTATTATAAAATGATGTTTGAAATTAAAATCGGTCAAATACGGATGGTAAATCGGAAGATACGGTCAAAGGGCCGAATACGTAACTAAGTACGTATTCCGGGAAAGGGGTATTACAATCTACCCACCTTACAAAAATTTCGTCCTCGAAATTTCATAAGGTGAAAGATAACAGGAAGAGCAACAGATAGATATGGACACAATGAAAGATAACGGTAAAGACAAGAGTAGAAGGAAAGAGTCTTACCAAATCAAGATGAGAAAAGTTGGGGATAACGCTCCCGGATAACGTCCTCTCGCTCCCAGGTGGCCTCTCCCGGCGCGTGTCTGCTCCAAGACACCAATACCAATGGAATAGCCCTGCTCTTCAGTGTCTTGACACTCTTGTCCAGAATGGCCATCGGCTGTTCTTGGTATGATAGATCCGGTTGCAGCTCTAGCTCGGAATGATCCAGAATGTGGCTGTCGTCCCGGACATACCTCCTCAACTGGGACACATGGAAGACATTATGCACCCCGTCCAAGGATGGTGGTAATGCTAGTCTATAAGACACGTCTCCCACGCGATCCAGGATCTCGAACGGGCCAATATACCTCGGGCTCAGCTTCCCACGAGTACCGAACCGGATAACTCCCCTGGTGGGTGAAATCTTCAAGAACACATGGTCTCCGGTCTGGAACTCCAATGGCCTCCTTAGAGTATCAGCCCAACTCTTCTGCCTACTCTGAGCAGCCCTGAGATGATCTCTGATAACCCTGACCTTCTCTGTAGTCTGCATCAGCATCTCGGGCCCCAATAAACTCCTCTCACCGACCTCCTCCCAGCAAATCGGTGATCTGCACCTCCTCCCATACAATGCTTCGAAGGGAGCCATCTTAATACTGGCCTGATAGCTGTTGTTATATGAAAACTCAGCCAAGTGTAGATGGTCCTCCCAAGATCCTCCAAAGTCCATCATGCAAGCCCTTAGCATATCCTCGAGGATCTGGATGGTCCTCTCTGACTGTCCGTCTGTCTGAGGATGATAGGAAGTACTGAACTTCAGACGAGTTCCCAGACTCTCCTGGAGACTCTCCCAGAAATGAGACCTGAATCTGAAGTCTCTATCTGATACAATACTGACTGGGACTCCATGCAGACGAACAACTACCTTCAGATACTTATCTGCCAGAACCTCTGTCGACTGACCAACCCGGAAGGGTATGAAGTGAGCAGACTTGGTGAGGCGATCAACGATCACCCACACCGCATTGTTACCCTTAGGACTCCGAGGCAATGCCGTCACGAAGTCCATAGTAATGTGCTCCCACTTCCATTCGGGTATCGGCAAAGGTTGAAGAAGTCCAGCTGATCTCTGATGCTCGATCTTTATCTGCTGGCAAACCAAGCACTTGGCGACAAACTGGGCTATCTCCCTCTTCATGGCATTCCACCAAAAGTGCCTCTTCAGGTCCTGGTACATCTTGTTTCCTCCCGGATGTATAGAATAGGCAGAACTGTGTGCTTCCTCCAAAATCTTCTGTCTGACTTCTCCCTGGGGAACACAAAGTCTACTACCATAACACAAAGCACCATCCGGACGAATACAAATATCTGTCCTCAAACCAGCCTCCACCTGAGTCCTGAATGTCTGCAATCTTGGATCCTCCTTCTGAGCCTCCTTGATCTCCTCTACCAATGAGGACTGGATCTGCAATGCCATAAGCTGCCCTGCCTTATCACCTCCCTGCACCAACCTCAATTCCAATCTGATGAACTCCTGGATCAACTCTTTCTGCTGAGTAAGGCGAACTAGCACTCTGTTTTCCGGCATCCTGCTCAGTGCATCTGGAACGGTATTGACTTTGCCTGGATGATACTGCAAGTCAATATCGTAGTCCGCCATAAGCTCCAACCACCTCCTCTGCCTCATATTTAACTCCTTCTGTGAGAAAATATACTTGAGGCTCTTGTGGTCTGTGTAAATCAACACTTTGTCTCCCAGGAGGTAGTGTCTCCAAATCTTCAAGGCAAACACCACAGCCGCCAACTCCAAGTCATGAGTTGGGTAATTCCTCTCATGAGGCTTCAACTGCCTAGAGGCGTATGCTATGACATGATCATGCTGCATAAGCACACACCCCAGGCCTCTACCCGATGCATCACAGAAAATGACCATCCCTCCCCTTCCTGAAGGGGTCCTCAAGATTGGGGCTGAAATAAGCTTCTGCTTCAACTGCTCAAAAGCTGCATCACATTCTCCTGTCCATATGAATCTCTCCCCTTTCCTGGTGAGCCTGGTCAACGGAGCTGCAAGTCTAGAGAAATCCTGGACAAAGCGCCTGTAATATCCGGCTAGTCCAAGAAAACTCCTTATCTCAGACACCGTCTTCGGAACTGGCCAATTCTGCACTGCCTGGACTTTACTAGGATCAACTGAAATCCCTTCTGCTGAAACTATATGTCCAAGGAAGGCTATGCTGTCTAGCCAGAACTCACACTTGCTCCTTTTGGCATGAAGCTGCTCCTGCTGAAGAGTCTGCAACACGATCCTCAGGTGCTTTGCATGCTCCTCAAAACTCTTGGAATAGATCAGGATGTCATCTATGAACACCACTACAAACTGATCCAGGTAAGGAGAGAACACCCGGTTCATCAGGTCCATAAACACAGCAGGGGCATTGGTAACTCCGAAAGGCATCACTAGAAACTCGTAGTGGCCATATCGGGTCCTGAATGCCGTCTTCGGAACATCTTCCTTCTTCACCCTCAGCTGATGGTAACCTGACTGCAAATCTAACTTAGAAAACACACGGGCTCCATGAAGCTGATCAAACAAGTCATCAATCCTGGGTAAGGGATACTTATTCTTGATGGTGACCTTGTTCAACTCCCTGTAATCAATGCAAAGCCTCTTGCCACCATCCTTCTTGTTCGCCAATAGCACTGGAGCTCCCCATGGTGAAGTGCTAGGCCGGATCAATCCCTTGTCCGAATACTCCTGCAGCTGCTTCTTCAGGATCTCCAACTCCGTCGGTGCCATCCTGTATGGAGCCTTGGATATAGGAGCTGTCCCTGGAATAGTATCAATGGAGAACTCCACGATCCTCCCCGGTGGGAGTCCTGAAATCTCAGCAAACACCCCCGGGAATTCATCCCACACTGGCACTCCCTTCAGGACCTCCGAAGTGGTCATCTGAATCTTCTTCTCAGCAGGCTCCACTCCTCCACTAAACTGGAACTCCGGCTGATGCGGGATTCTGAAATTGATCTTCCTTCCCCTACAGTCAATCACTGCATGGTACTGACTGAGCCAGGTCATGCCTAAGATCACGTCGTACCCCTTGGTGTCTAGTACGAGCATATCTATGGACAAGACCTTCCCACAAAGTTCTACTGGGCAGTCAGCACAAACTCTAGAAGATAAAACTACCCCATTCCCAGTACTAATCTCCCATCCATGGTCTAACAATCTAACAGGAATAGAATGCAATGCCACGAAATGCACGGAGATAAAACAATGCGAAGCACCGGAGTCGAAAAGAGCGAGGACAGGTATGGAATGGACTCTGATGGCACCTGTAATCACCTCTCCTGAAGCTCCAGCCTCTTCTACTGTCAGGTTGTAGGCCTGACCTCTGCCACGACCAGCTGCTGTCCTGGCTCCCCTCTGCACTGGGCGAGCAACATGTGGTGGTGGAAGGGGAAGAGCTCTCCTCATCACTGGTCCCTGCTGCCTCGGTCCAACTGGCCCTGGTAGTGCCTTCTGCACATACTGCCCCTGAGGTGCCGGCAAGGTTTGGGTAGCAAACCCCACTCTCCTGTGCGGGCAGGTCTCCACTGCATGGTCTCGAGCTCCACAGATCAAGCACCAACCGTTTGCCCTCCGGCAATTCTGCTGAGTGTGTCCTGGCTTCTGGCAGAAGTTGCAAATAAGACCTGGTCGAGCCGTCTGGTATGGAACTGCTCTGAACGGCTGTCTGGCCTGGATCTTCACTGCCCTGGACGGTCCTCCTCTGCCCACCGGCACAAACGGCCTTTTCAAGGCCTGGTTCTCCTGCTTCCTCTGAAAACCACGCTCCACTTCTCGAGCGATAGAGAGAACTTCAGCATAGGTCTTCAACTGCTGTGGCATCAGAAACATCTGGATCTCCATCTGCAGACCCTGCTGGAACCGGCTTGCCCTCTTCTCCTCATCAGCCACCATGTATGGGGCGAAGCGACTCAGCCTGAGGAATTCTGCCGCATACCCATCTACTGTCTTATCTCCCTGCTGAAGCCGGATGAACTGCTCCTCCATGTCCTTCTGAGCAGTGCAGTGGCGGGAAGAAACGACTGTAGAAGCTCTTGGAGAAGGTATCCCAGGAAATAGGCTTCTTCAAGCGAGCCTCCTCTGCAAGCCACCAAGTCCGAGCAATGTCCTTCAGCTGGATCTTTGCTACCTCCACTTGGCTCTCCTTGGGCACCCTGGCGGCGTTCAGTAGATCGGTGGTGTCCACTAACCACTGCTCAGCCTCCAAAGGCCTCTCGACTCCTGAGAAGGTAGCCGGTTGTAGCCGCCGGAAATCTGAGATATTCCCCGGCTTCTGCTCCTTCGGGGCTGCTAACTCCTGCCTGAGGAGTTCAGTCTGCTGCTGATGGATCTCCACTTGCTGCTGCTGGGTCTCCATCATAGCCCGAATGATGCTCAGGACATCAACCTGCTCTCCTCCCGCGGGTCCATCCGGGACTTGCCCGACATTGTTACGACCCGAACGTCTCTCCATACCGAAAGGGATAAGATCTGGAATTGGAATCAAGGAAAGGAATTAGGATACGAAGGAATTGATCAATTGAAGGAATCAAGATGGACTTATAACTTTGTACATTGCAGTTGGCATAAGCAAATCGTTAGAATTTGCCACTTGGTTGTACTTTTAGGTCTGAGAGCCTAGGCTCTGATACCAACCTGTAACGCCCCGATCCAACGATACGGGAACGTCACTGCGACACATATACGTAGGTCAGGTGGTGCCCCCACGTATATACGCTAAGCATAAGTACAGCGAGTATCAGAGTATAACACACAGCGTGATATAATCATATGCCAACATACAAAAATAGAAGTACAGAGTTATACAAGTCATGATAAACCTAATCACCATACAAGTGTCCTTTTATCACAACCCAAGTCCATAAGATACAAGATACAACCAAAAATACAAAAATGCTCACGTATGGACGGAGATTACGTGAACCAAAAGAAATGTCGGGCGCGATAGGACTAGTGCTGGTCGGCCTGCTCACCAAGATAAGCCCGGTCCTCAGCGGAGGGCTCTACCTCGTCCCAAGCCTCGGAATCTGAATATGCAAATCCAAAAGGGTCAAGACATAATACAAGAAATAAAGATAGCCAAGTGGCGACGGAATCATAAGTAGAGGTGATGAAGTAGTGATAACTAACAACAATACATGGCAAGGGATGTAAACTAAATAAGATAAAGGCATATGCAATAAATCTACAATAATGTCTTATTATTATTACTTGTCTTACTGTGATATCTAGCTATGTGACCCAGCGTCCCAGGGCACATAGATCCATATCCTAGTGAAACAAGGTTGTTATTGGAAACAGCGGTTGTATCGACGAACTATGTTTACAGTGTGTCCCGTGCATGCCCGGGACCACGGCCCAGTATTGTTCCGTTGCTTGAAGACGGAACCTGCCGCTAGGCTACAGGAAAGGGACTTATGTATGCCCTTGTCATGACATGAAACAGGAAGGGAGGAAGCACTCCCCTTGGTCCCCTGGAGTACCACAGGTAAGACCGAAATATAGTGCACATCCTAATACCACTGTAAACACGAACACATACCGATATCCGCACATTTCCCCCGAACCCAATGTAAGTTGGTGTATTTTATACAATGTCGGATATATCATGCTTGGTTTTGGAGATAGCATGAAGAAGTGGTGATAATCCATTTTCGACAAGTTATGAAATGCAAATATATAACAACAAGTCATGGATTGATATAATGTACCAACAAATCATGAAGCATGAATAAACAAGATATATCAGGTAACCAGTCATGTAGTACAAGTACACAGTATAAACAAGACTAAAACATGCATATAAATATACTAGGGTAAGTTCAGAATTAAGTGGGAAGAAGTCTGAATTCTGTCCCAGAATTTGGCCTGGCGGTCGACCTCCGGTCGACTGCCGGTCGACTGGGGAAATGAACTGACGGTTGAGTCCCGGTCGACTGCCGGTCGACCGTACCGAGTGCGAGAGCTCCAGGTTTGGGCCGGTCGACTGCCAGTCGACTGGTCCAAGGCAATTTGTGAAGCCGGTCGAGTCAGCGGTCGACTGCCTGTCGACCGCCCGTTCAAGTCGTGCAGGTTGTGCACATCGGCAGAGTCCCGGTCGACTTCCGGTCGACCGGTCCTCTGGAAATTTCTGCTGTTAGAGCAGAAAATCAGGATTCGTGTGAGTTGGTTATATCAGTGAAAAATTGGGATCTTTACAGCATTAGGGGGCCTGATTTAACATTACAAATACATTAGGACAAGGCCTAGTCTTGGTGATTAACACAATTACATGGAAAGGCTAGATTTGAACTTAAATGACCTAAAAATTAGATTTTTATGTTAGACATATACATAGATCTCTACCCTAAGCATGTGGGGTTGATGATCTAGGTCTTGGTGAGTAAGAACTCACCTGGATTGTCCAATTAGGGCTGGATCCAAGGAAGAAGATGGTGAGGGCTTCAATCTACCCTTGTTCTTGAAGCTAGGATTGAAGATCTTGCCCTTTGGTGAAGCTTGGAGTGGAGATGGAGGTTCCTTGATGAAGCTTGATGAATCCCTTGTGATCTAGAGGTGGAGATGAAGAGGTTGGGTTCACTTGGAGCTAGGGTTTGTGGAGAGGAGGAAGGAGTTCTTCTCTAGTTGGAGAAATGAGAGAAAAAGGGTAATTTTGCAAATGAAATGCATTTATAGGTGGGGGTCTTTGTAAAGGGATTGGAAATTTGATGGATGAGAGGGGCTTTCTTGCAAAAAGGGAGGGGTGAGGTGTCTCTCCCCTTGACACTTGGCCGGCCATGGGATGGAGAGAGAGTTAGTGGGGTAGGTGAGGGTGAGTGGGAAATGAGGTGGAAAATGAAGTGGAAAAGCATTTTGCAAATTTTGGAAAAATGCCCAAAATTCAAGTATTTTGGATTGATCTGAAAATTTTACTAAAAATCAAGAAAAACATTTTAAGACCAAAGGTGAAATCCGTTTGAAGAAATACTGTGTAGATTTTTAATTAAAAATCCCAGAAGCAGAAATTTACCGACACCGAAATAATTTTCATAAATTTATAAAATTCTTAGAAAAATAGTATAAGTAGGAAATATGATTCTAAGCAATAAAGTCTAAAGGACTTTCTTGAAATTCCTAACAGATTGGAAGATAAAAAATTCGGAAATTGGTCAGCGGTACTGGCCGACACCGGTTTTTGAAGAAATTCATTTTAATTTCAGAAAATTCTAGAAAATCACATAAAATCTAAAGTATTATAAAATGATGTTTGAAATTAAAATCGGTCAAATACGGATGGTAAATCGGAAGATACGGTCAAAGGGCCGAATACGTAACTAAGTACGTATTCCGGGAAAGGGGTATTACATTTCCAGCTACTCAGCACCATACTTTTTTTGGCACGTAAGAAAACACATTACCGAGCAACAAATTCCCTGATGAACATGTATGGGAAAAATTTTCTCTCTGATTTCCATCTGTGGTACACCTCCCGTGATATAAGCACATGTGAGGAACGATGGAGATTGATGAAGAAAAAATATTATATAGAAGAAGAACAAGAATTGGTTGTTGAAGATGTACAGATTGCATGGATACTGGGTTAATGATTATCTAAAAAATATTTTCTGTGCTGTAAAGACAACCATTCAAAAGTCCGAGAGTATTAATTCCTTCTTTGATGGTTTTGTGAATGTAAACATTTGTACATCAAATTCATATGAGATACAAATTTCAAGAAAACTAGTTGAGTTTGTCCACCAATATGATAAAACTGTCGCTGCCCGCCGTAGATCTGAATCTCAAGAAGACTTTCGGTGTTTGAATTACTTTTTATAGAAGCTCCTCAAATGCATCACGTGACGATATATCGGATATTTTCATCTCGGATATCGTCCGATATATCGGCCACGTGGCGATATAACGGCCCATATCGGTCTAAAATGATATTTGGTAAAATTTTATACTTATCGTATCGTTTTGGATAAAATACTGATATCTCGGCCGATATACCGGTATATCGGCCGATATTTAAAACAGTGACGACGGGCAGCGACAGCTTTATTATATTGGAGGACAAACTCAACTAGTTTTGTGTTTACATTCACAAAACCATCAAAGAAGGAATTAATACTCTCAGACCTTTGACCGGTTGTCATTTCAGCACAGAAAATATTTTTTAGATAAGTATTAACCCAGTGTCCACGCAATTTTTACATCTTCAACAACTAACTGTCTTGTTCTTCTTCCATATGATATTTTTCCTTCATCAATCTCCACTGTTCCTCGCATGTGCTTATATCACGGGAGGTGTACCACAGATGAAAATCAGAGGCAAAATTTTCCCCATACTTGTTCATCAGGGGAATTTGTTGCTCGGCAATGTGTTTCCTTACATGCCAAAAACAGTAACGATGCGAGTAGTGGGAAATACCATTTTGATGGCATCACCTATCTGGACATCCTGATCAGTAATAATCACTTTTGGAGCAACTTCGTGCATGCATTTGAGCCATTTATTGAATAGCTAAACAAATATATCCCTCTGCTCGTCCGCAAGCAATGCACAATCAAACAAAATTAACTGTTGATGATGATTCACTGCAGTGAATGGAGCAAATGGTAGGTTCAAGTGATTAGTCATGTATATTGTGTCAAAAACAACCACATCACAAAAACTCAAATACGAGAAAATTGCTCTTCCATAAGCCCAAAAAATACTTCTTAATGTGTCCGCATTATCAACTTCACTGGCAAAGAAAAATTCTCGATCGGACTTGCTTTTTGTTGAAAATATTTGATGACCGATATAAACTCCTGGCAATGTTATTTCTCTGGTGTCGAATAAAATTAATAACTTGTTGCGAGCTTACTTCTTCACAACCTTCTCCGTGTTTCATTGCATTAACAACACGAGAAATATTAGAAGGACGAATTCCTACATCAACTAAGTTAGTCATAATGCTTCTGCTAATCTTTAATCAATGTGTCTGGTGAGAATAAAAGTGATGGACCTTATCCGGGCTTTATAAATCATGTGAATAGAATCAGCAAACTTAGTGACAGCCTAAAATCTTCGGTGTGGTAATAAACGAAGACATACATGCATCTCAGCAAGACACTCAACTCTAGTGTCGATTCGATGACTGTAAGCTCATCTTGACTTTTGTCAGCCAACTTCTTCACACCCTCTTTGTTGCAACAAAATTTTCTATAAATAACTTCATGAGGAGACCTACCGTGACTTATCTATTCCTTTTCTTCTCACGCCAAAATCTATGTTCCTTGCATAAGCATTGTATAAGTTGTATGCTTCATAATCTATTGAAAATTATTGTCCTAAAAGAATAACTAAGCTTCCAGACATATTCTCCATGTAAATTCAGATCATATCAGAATAATTGTTGAATTAAATAAAAAGAAATAATTGAAAATCACACGTCTAAACTATAATAAAATAACGCTACGACTAAGGTCGCAGTTGTAAAGATAGTTGTGACTATTAAATAAAAGACTGCGACCGTAGTCGCATCTTTCAGGATGTCCATATTTTTTGCAAAAAAGTGATATTTTGTAATACTGCGACCTCTGTCGCAATCCTTAATATATTAGAGGACTGCGCAAAAGGTCGCAATGCAAGATAATTACAAAGTGCAAGGTCACAGTTATATAGATACTGAGACCAATGTTTAAAATAACGATAACGTAATGATAACGTTTTTCTTCTGTTATGTTAACATAGGTTTTATAACGTAGGTTACGTGATTTAATATTTATTTAATAAAAATAAATATATATACTATATTTAAGAATTTTTATAAATAGAAAAATAATTTTTAAAAATCTAAAAAATATATCAAAACAATATATAACACATTTAGTAAGTCTCACAACAATTTTTAGCAAGTATCACAACAATTTTTTCACATTCACAAGTTATAATTCATAATTCTATCTACACAAATAACAATATGATCCGCATATTTCATTATAATTCAAATTTTTAGCCATGCTATTCAATCTACAAAAAGATTCATAATTCAATCTATAATAATTCATAATTAATCATAATTCATAATTTTTAGATATGCTATTTATTATAATTCATAATTAAATTTACAATATACTATTCAATTATACCCCCGTGTCTTTCAGTCTCTCTGATATTTAACCCCCGACCTTTCTCTCTCCTCCCCCTATCACTCTTTGTGCTCTTTCTCCTCTCGATCTCTCCCCCTCTCAATCTCTCTCTGCTCTCGAGGGGGAGAGAGAAAGCACAGAGAGAGATCAGGAGAGGGAGATAGCAGATAAAGATCAGGAGAGGGAGGGAGATCCAGGGGAGATTGAAGAAAGAGAGGATCGAGGGAGAGAAAGCTTACATGTGGTTGGAGACGGAGAACCACCGCTTGGAGACGACGCTAGCGAGAACCACCACGACAGAGAACCACCAAAGGTAGTTCTTCTTTTGCTGTCGATCAGAAAAAGGTACATCTTCTTTTTTCTTCTTGGCGTCAAACGAGGAGACGACGACAATGTTGCAGAGAGGATGACGAGCGAGCGAATTTGGGAATTTTTTCTTTTTTGCTATAGACCGGGAGAATGTGGGGAGGTTTATAAAAAGTCAATGTGCACCATAACGTAAGTTACGGTGCATTACGTTAATAACGTAACATAAGTTATGGGCAAAATAACCATAGTTATCAAATATTGTGTTTTTTTAGACCTGTTACATAACATTGGTTGGTGTTATGTTATATAACGAGTTATAACGGGTTATATAATGGGTTTTTTAAAACACTGACTGAGACATAATTTATTGAAAACAATGATCATAATCGCATACTTCAGAATGTCTATAATAACCTAAAAGTTGTTTTATTAAACACTGCAACCTTTATCGCAGCCCTTAAAAATTAATAATCATGAGAATAAACAGTTAATTTTGCAAATTAAATAGCTGCGACTGAGGTCACAGTTAAAAAATTGTGAAATTGTTAACTGAAACTTTGGTAAAAGTGACTCTTGTTCTGTAAAACGTAAACTAGTCGCAGTTCCCTCTAGGTTACCCCAGATTTTTTACAAATAGGAAATTGCGAGAAAAAAAATTAAACCTCTTGATCAGCATCCAAAGATCTCAACCCTTCAAGATTTTCAATATTCTGTGATGAAGTTGAACATGATGATATATGATTCATATTTAGATCGGGAGAAAGAGATCGAGGACAACGGCGACCTGAATTAGCAGGAGATGGTGTTCTGGTCAGCGGTCGATATTAAAATAGAAAAGGAAATCCCAATGAAGAGCTTGGAGATTTAGGTCTGCAAAGTAAAAAAAAACTTTATAAGCGAAAACTCAAACCTAAATCTGACAGCGCACGGAACAAGAAAAGGGGAGAAAATAATAATAAACAATAGCGGCACCATTATCTTTTACTACTGGGGAATTTAGTAATTTCCCTTGTTCCAATAGGCGGGCCGCAACTTACTGGTGTGGCTAATAATGTGTCACATCACCTCGCTGTCGGCTGAGGTACATTCTTTTATATATATATATATATATATATATATATATATATATATATATATATATATATATATATATATATATATATATATATATATATATATATATATGGGTAGAGTTACAATACACATAGGTGTAACTAAGTTACACACACCTCTTTCTACCACAAAAGAAACATTTTTTAAACACCTTATGGGGACCACTCACATTAATTTTTGTTTGCATCTCACAAAGCAAATTTTTTGTGTGATGGAAAGAGGTGTGTGTAACTTAACTTAGTTACACCTAGGTGTATTGTAATCTTACCCTATATAGTATATACACACATAAAGTCCAAAGAAAGAAAGTCAAAGTAGTATGAGAGTATACAAGAAAGAAATTCCATACTTGTTACCTTGATGTAAACAATATCAGACAAACTTTCAATCTAGAGGCAAAAAGATACCTTGTGATACTATGTAATTAGCCAGTCAGATGAAGTAAACACTGAATCCAAGTGATATAGGAAAGTCACCATAATTAACATTTTAACACTGAATCCAGGTAACCAAGAAAGTTGCCATAAGCAACATTTACACACACACTAGCAATACTCTAAGTATTAAGATAAATCTACACTTCACAATGACAACAAATTTGTCAGATTAAAAATTTAGATGAAGACATAAATCAGTTCAGTCAGCCTTAAAAGCCTTAAAAGAAGTAATGGTGTGGATTATGCAAAATCAACAGAAAACCAAGTTCTTGAAAGCCATCATCCCCAAAACAAGAGCATCAGAAGAAATCCAATCAAATAAGAAATACAGTTGTTTACATGTGCAGATATAAACAACAATATCACATAGTAATTAGGCAGCAAAAATTTATCAATATAACGAATACATCATAAGAAATCTAACATGCCTCAGATTATCCCAATAGACTTCCATATTGCAAATAGGCGATGACAAGATCCCTCCTTGCAGCATTAGTAGTTATAATGTGATTCCAACAAAAAAATGATCCTCTCTGCACCCTATAAACAGGATTTTGGTTACTACAAAGAATCTGGACATGATCAAGAATCCTTATGACAAGAAAATAACTGATCAAAACAGAACATGCATCCATATATATCACCTATCTAATTGATGCTCTAGACGACTCCATTAAGCATTGGACCTTTTTCCTATGCTGGAAAGCAATTCCATTCAGGATGGCTTTTTTATCTCTAACAAAAATATTAAAAAAAACTCTCAATAATTATGTACCTCAGAGGTCTCCAACACGAGGGTAAAAAACAGAAATATTGTATAGACTTTGCTTACCAGATGCCTTAGAGCTTTTTTTCTTCGGCAGTTGTTTCCTTTGTCATCTTGATTTATCATCTAGGAAGTGAATTGACATGTTACATAGCAGCTTCATAGAGATATCAGAATGACATAAACCACTAGTTAAAACAATCAACCAAGCGTCATATTCATTTTCTTCTCGGTGAGGGCTCCACTGTCAAGTGGCTTAGCTGTCATCTGAAAAATTCATCAAACATACTATAATTAGTTGGAGAACTATATAAGGGTAACAAGTGAAGGGAAACACAAGCAAAAAGCTAACTAGACACTTCCAAACAAGAAGTCATCGTCTAAAAGAAAATGCCTCCAACATGAGAGAATAAATGGCTTGCCTAAAAAAGAAACTATGTTAACAAAGAAACACAAATTTGATAGTATAGGTGACCATCATTTAAATTTTACAGACCAAATAATAACATTATACACATATTTTCATATGCATAGGAATTAGAAAGCACCAGTCAGAAAAGTAGCTTCTATATTATTTCTAAAAGACAGAAAAGAAACTCAAAAGAGAGAGGATAGGGAGCATTAAGCTAAAAGTTTTATATTTGATATTACATGTCAACAGCCTAGAATACAGTCCCAGGGAGCCCATAAAATATACTAATATTGTGACTCTTTTATAACTAGCCAGGTGAGATGAAGTTCACACTGAATCAGAAGCAATACCTACAGTGGAGAGTGAGCCACTTGAAAACTATTTTAAGAAGTTGCTTATCCAAGATCTTGTATATTGAAGATAGAAAAGTTAGAAAAGTAAGCTTTGGAAACTATTTTGAGTAGGGGTGCCATCGGATCGGATACGGATCGGACATTATCTCTACCATATCCATATCCGCACCCAACCTTCGGATACGGATACGGATACGGATATTGGCGGATGTGGAAAAATGATATCCGTATCCGCTAAAATCGGATATCAGATATAAATCGGATATTAGCGGATCGGATGCGGATACTAATCGGATATGTTAAAAATGGATATGGTTAAAGATAAATTAAACAGAAATACTTATATTACTTTTTATCTCATCTACTACAATATTAAATGTAATACTACTATGATATTATTGTATACATATCAATACATTCATCGTATTCATTGTCATTTGACTTCTATAACAATAGATTACACGTCCTCCGGTGCTAAATGCCGATTCGGATGACATGGTTGATGTCGAAATACTCAAAATATCATGTGGTGCTCTTGCAAGAATCGAATACTTTTCACTATTACTTTTTCACCAACTCAAAATATCAAAATTTAATACCTTATTCCATTGAAGAATAGTCTTCTCGATACCGTATCATTATGAAGCACGCAATATTCGGATATCGGATCGGATACGAATAAGATATTACTTTTACCATATCCGTATCCGCACCTATCTTTCGGATACGGATACGGATACGAATATTGACGGATGTGAAAAAATGATATCCGTATCCGGATTGGAGGCGGATTCGGATGCGGATATCCGCGGATAATCCGTATCCGGTAGCACCCCTAATTTTGAGTGGTTGTTTATCCAAGCTTTTGTGTTTGAAAGTAGAGAAGGTTAAAAAAAAAATCTGGCAAAGTATTTTAGTGAAGAGATGAATGAAAAATAGGTTAAAAGAAATTTGCTCTTTGAAACTATTTTAAGAACTTTATCCAAGCTTAACTGCTTTAACATTCCTGCAAGCCTCTTCTCGCACCATAGAAATAGAAGTATCCTCTAGAATAGTAAACAAAGTATGGAAGTCCCTTATTGCCTTACGGCAAAAGCATGCAAGAAACAAAAAGATTCCATCTAGCCAAAGTTTTAGAAATCTCCCTTCCAAAATCACAATGTAACACTGACCCACCCGCACATATAAACACACTGGGTCGAGCAATGGTACAAGTGCCATCATTTGCACAAGTTAAACTGCAGGTTTCATAGCATAATCTATGAGATTGTGCAACAATCAACATTCAAAACATGCCCAATTGATCTCTCTACAAACTCAAAAACCAAAAAAAGATGAAAAATCAAATTCAGGGCAAGAACAGAGTTCTAGACTATAACCACTAACCTGGGTACCTCTTATCAAATCAAAGCAGCTTAAGTCTGAAAAGGACATAACCATTATCCATAACTATCCATAACTAACAAAACCAATTCAGTATCCTCTAGAATAGTAAACAAAGTATGGAAGTCCCTTGTTGCCTTACGGAAAAAGCATGCAAGAAACAAAAAGATTCCATCTAACCAAAGTTTTAGACATCTCCCTTCCAAAATCACAATGTAACACTGACCCACCCGCACATATAAACACAGTGTCGAGATGTACAAGTGCCATCATTTGTACAAGTTAAACTGCAGGTTTCATAGCATAATCTATGAGATTGTGCAACAATCAACATTCAAAACATGCCCAATTGATCTCTCAGCTCAAAAACCAAAAAAGATGAAAAATCAAATTCAGGACAAGAACAGAGTTCTAGACTATAACCACTAACCTGGGTACCTCTTATCAAATCAAAGCAGCTTAAAGTCCGAAAAGGACATAACCAACACAGTAGAAAAACAAACTGTTAATTAATATTAGAACCTTGCAAACTCAGTTACAACTATGCAAAAGATCAAGTAATTTAACTTAAATTCCTTAAAACAAACTCATTTTAATGCTACAGTAATCCACCATAATTAATTATCAATATGAAGTCTCCAAATATAAATTCCAAGAAATATATCATTCCAAGCATCAACAGTAAAATTTCCAGAAAGACCTCAAGTCTGCTTAAATCAAAACCCTATATGTCAAAATGACAGTACCTTCTTCACCTTCTTCTCTCCAGTTGAACCCTCTCGTTCCCTGCCCTGAGCTTCATTTTCTTCGCCCTCTCTTCTTTCTCCTTTCTCTACACAGACACAGACAGATTTATCAAGATTGAAACACGTAAAATCAGAAATTGACAAAAAAGAAAAGGTCAAAATACATGGGTAACCCTACATGTGAATGTGCTAGGGAAGTCATTCCTCTTCGCAGAAACCTAGCCCTTGATGTTGTTGAACCAGAAAAAGATTCTGAAGGAAGATAATTCATGCATTGCGGATGAAGAGACTGGATGTTCTCAGCCTATTTAAGTATAGAGCTTTGGATATTAAAACCACTTTAAAAAATGAGCATAATGACTCTAGGACATCCCAACTGAACCTAGACCCTGTTTTACTAGAAATTCAACAATCAACTCAAAAACCACCTAAAGATTACTATAAAAAATTCCAAAAAAAACTTACTAGAATAGAAATCATCTTGATGAACAACTCACAAATCTCAATAAAGATGCATCACTTGTAGATAAAGAGAGAAGCACTTCGGACCTCTCATTTTCAAAGGCTATTAGATACTTGTGGGTCACTGGTTCTGGTGATATCAGGCCGCAGAACTTATCGAGGCCGATCATGGAGCAGCAGAGGGCTTCGTTGCCATAGAAGTTGTTGTTGTTATCAAGAATCATGTCTCCTTTTCCTCTCAGCGAGCGCAACAGTGTAAGAAAGAACCATTAAGCATACTATAATCAGGAGTACTAAATAAGAAGGATAGCAAGCAACAGGTCACGGGCAGCCAGAGTAAAAAAAAAAAAAAAAAAAAAGAAAATTGAATACTTCCACTGAGAAGCCATCAAGCATGAAAAAAATGCCATGTGCAACATGAGAAAAATAAATGGACTTTCCTATATAAACAAACATATATTTGAGATTGTAGTTCACATGAATTAAATTTTATAAACCAAGAAACAACATTGAACACAATGTACATCGCAATTCACAAAGAACTGAGGAAATACTAATCAGAAATACAGCTTATATATTAGTTCTAAAAGACAAGAAAGAAACTCAAAGTACTAGGAAAGGATACAAGAAAGATTTCCATATTTACCACTTGATGTAAACAATTATGTGGCAAAAAGAGACCCTGTTATACTAATATTGCCATTCTTCTTTATGTAATTAACCAGTCAGCTGAAGTTAACACTTTATTCAAGTAATAACAAGTTGACAACCACCACCACCTCCAAGCTTCAATTGCCAATCCAAGAAGAGGAATCTAGTGGAGAATCCGATTCACAATGCTTCATGGTCCAAGGGAATGACTCCCTTGAGGTACATTCGGAACCCCACATAGATGATAATGATGATTGTGCTAGTTCTTCAAATGATTATGTTGATCCCCATGCTTTGAATGAAGAACTATCAATTGTTTGTGAAAAATTGATTGAAAAATATAAAATTTTGAACAAGAAAAGTCTAGGACTTGAAAATGAAAATAAAAGTTTGCATGCTAGACTTGATTGTGTTTTGCAAGAGAAGGTTGAGGTCTATAATGAAAGGGATTCATTGAGATCTCAATTAGAACTTGCACTTAAAGAAAATGAATTTTTAAAGTCTAAAAATGATTGCCATGCTATTTTAAAGAAAAATGAAAACTTGTCTTCTAGAGTTGATTTTGTTTTAAAAGAGAATGTTGTTTTGAAAAACAAAATCATTTCTATTTCCAATGATTTAAATGTTTGCTTAGAGAAAAATATTGTTTTGCAAAATAAGATTGATTCTCATGTTTGCCATGCTAGGGTCGTTTCACCTAAATCACCCATTGCATGTTCCACTTCTTCTATGCTCGAAAATGATATAAATTTGTTAAAGAAGAAAATATATTGTTTGGGCTCCACTATGAGCCAATGTGCCATGAACCACTCACGATTGGAAACCTTGGTTCGAAAGAAACAAGTTCCAACTTCTATGCATGCATACCCTCCACGGCATACACATGCTCCTCACGGACACCATCAACACATGTATGCTCATGTGTACTCATGTACACATTGTGGACGTAAGGGCCACCTTGCTAAATTTTGTTATGATAGATTATATACTCCTAATTTAGCAAAGAATTTTGTTTGGGTTAGAGAAGGTACTAACCCCCATGGACCGAACAAGATGTGGATACCAAAGACCACCCCTCCTATTGTTTTTGATGTAGGTGTGGGCTCTCACATGACGTGAGAGTGATGACACCTTGGAGTGGATGCGTTCCGGACTTAAAGGAAATCTATTGGATGCATCACCTTCAAGGGAAGAGATGGTGGAGAGGACCACCAAGTTTTGGAGACAAGGAGAGTTGCCCTCTAGGTTTTGGTAACAATTCCTAACTCCGTATTATTTATTACATGCTTTTAATATTCTTTGTTTGTAGCATGTTTTTGATATCTATGGATTAGTATGTTCATTCCATGTTTATTAGATCCTTGACATACATATATAGTATTTGAGACACACATGCTTATTTGAATCATACTTAGTGTTCTCACTTTAGTTTAAGCTATAATGTACATCATGAATCTAATACATGTGAATTTACATAATAATCATGTTTTAATTTTATCATGATGATTTGTTTTGTTTTGATGCTTCATGTTTTGAATATATGTTTAGATGTTAGTTTTCATTAAGACTAGTTAAATACTTGTACATAGAGTGGGCTACAAATAAATCTATATATGTTAGGGCTTGAATGCTTATTTGAACCCATTAGATGTGCTAGTATAGTCTAGTTTTGATGATACATGCATTCTAAACTTGTATTCCTATTTTTGGTTTTATGATTATGAGTTTTCACTTCATGTATATGTTTGTATTGCCAAACTTTAAGATATACATGTATACCCCTTGAGTCATTTGCCTTTCATGCAAATCTATATATATGGACTCAATTGTGTTTAGGGATATGTATGTATACTTCATGTTTGACAAATCATACATATACCTTGAAATGAATATTGCTTTAATAAAAATTTAGTTATTCATGATTCATGTTTTTGTGTTTATGTTTAACTTCATGTATATGTCCATCTTATCCAAACTATTGACTATACATGAGTATCCTTTTTGAGCCACGTGCCTTCATGCATATATTTTGTGGACTCGTTATGTTTTGGATATGTATGTATACTTTAGTTTGTATTAGACATACATATGCCTTGAAGATTAGATAGTTTTGATGATTTCGTGTTTTAAGGATTAATTGAGCTTAATGAAAATATTTTCATGATTATGATATTCACACTTTATTTGTACACTCACATCTATTACTTGCTCATGTTTTGTTTTTCATGAGACATATTTATGCTTAATTGGATTAGAGTGTTGATTATTATGTGGATTTCTTACTTCATGAAAAACTATTTTGTTTTATTCCTTGCTTGAAGGATTTCGTACTAGTTAACAAGTTTTCCATTTAACTAGTTGTGATGTTCTTCACTTTGGTAGAGATTTTCAAACAAAACTACATTTACAAATCTATCTTTGAAAACCCCTACCATCTAAGGGCGGTAGGATGGGAGATCATGTTCATGTATGCCCTAAATTGAAAATCTTTAAAACTTGAATTATGATTGGGTGGTAGATAATATGATGTATACACTTGAACTTATTGTTATGTCAATTGGTATCATTGAACTCTTTCAATTGGTATCATTTTGATCTTTTGTATACTCATATGTTTATTGTGTATGTATGTTTTCATTTGGTATCATCTATTGGTGATTGATACTCATTCCATTTCATACACATATACTTGTTTTATTTGTGCCTACTATATTCCTATATCTTAGAGCACAAATAGTTGTTTATGTTTAGCTTGTTAAAATAAAAGTGTTCAATGTTTCCTTTGGTATTTCATAAAGGGGGAGAAAATGAGTATTTCATATTTTGTCTTTCAATTGGTATTTGTACTCCCATACTTTATGATTGACATTTCGAATTTGGTATCATATGTTCAAAATGAAATATATTCTTACAATTGGTATCAAAATTTGTGTTTAGACATTCAAAATTTGTTATGTTGTTTTACAATTGGTAATTTGTTATGTTTAATTACAATTGGTATCTCAAAATGTTGTTTAAAGAAAATATTCAAAGTTGTGATTTGTATTTCCTATATGCAAGGAGAGCTTAACATCTCTCTTACATATAGATTCATGTTGAGTATATTATAAATTGAGGAGCTTGACAACTCTTCTTTATATGATATACGTGTGTAGGGGGAGCTTCACATCTCCTCTTATGCATTACATAATATGTGTTATGTGAATTGGGGCTTGTCATCCTTTCTTCATGTAATGCATATGTGTAGGGAAGCTAACTTAGCGTCTTCCTCTTCATGAATGTATATAGCATATAACACTTATTATCCTTGTTTATTTTCTTTTGGTATCAAGATGCTTCATTGACATATTTTTTAATTGATATCATGTTTGTAGTCACCCCTTATTGACTTTGTTTTTTTTTTTTTTAGTAGACAAAAAGGGGGAGAACATTGTTTGCATTGTTTTGATTGACAAAAAGGGGAAGAAAATTTTTTTTAATCCTTATTTTATCTATGGTTTTGATTGTTTACCCCTTTGTTGATGATTGACAAAAAGGGGGAGAAGTATTTGAGTTTTATATGCATGCTTATGTTTTATATGCATATATTATGTTTTAATATCAAGAATATTAAGTTTAATTGTTTATTAAGTTTAATTGGTATCCAAAGCTTGCTTTGTAATTGTTGTAATTGGTATCAGAGCTTGGACTCTAGGATTTGGTTTAACAACCTTAGAGAAGATCCTAATTTGCTAATCATTTCATTCATATTCATATAGTAAAAATGGCCGATGGTATTAAAACCCCTCCTAAGTTTGATGGACTTAACTTTCCCATATGGAAAGTTAAGATGACCGTGTTTTTGCAATCTCTAAGTAGCCGAGTTGCAAAAGCCGTGACTAAGTCCTTTAGTGTACCCCCCGGTGACGAATCCACTTGGTCCGAAATAGAGACTAAGGAATTCGATGCCAATGCCAAAGCTCATTATGCACTCCTACAAGCCCTAAATGATGATGACATAGGTAGGGTTATCCATTGCAAATCCGCATATGAGATTTGGTCACACTTGATAGTCACACATGAGGGGACCTCACAAGTAAAGAAGGCTAAGATTGACCTTCTTCGGTCCCAATATGAAACATTTAGCATGCAAGATAATGAAACCATAGATGATATGGTTACAAGATTTACCAAGATTACTAATGGACTCTCTTCTTTAGGTGAAGATATCAACAATGATCAAAGAGTAAGGAAGATCATCCGGGCTCTTCCTCCTTCATGGGAAGTTAAAGCAACAACCATGAAGGAACTCAACGACAATGAAGAGATGGAGCTTATAGGTCTCATTGGGAACCTTAAAACCCATGAGATGGAAAGGAAGGCAAGGGAGGAAATGGCTCCTTCTAAGAAGAAGACGATCGCTTTCAAGAGTCATGCCACACACTCCGATGAAGACGATGAGGAAGAAGATGAGGAGCTCTCACTCCTTGTAAAGAACGTCCGGAGGATGTACAACAAGGCGAAGTACCAAGGTAGAAAAAGATGACAAGGAGGCAAAGAAGAAAGGAAAATCACTTGTTTCAATTGCCAAAAGCCCGGACACATTGTTGCGGAGTGTCCGGACAAAGCTAAGCCCTCCACTTCAAAGAAGCCTTACAAGAAGAAGGCTATGAAGGCAACTTGGGATTCGGAGACCGAATCCGAAGATTTTTTCGGTCGACCGGACCGGTCGACCGGAAGAAGGAAACTGTGTTTCCTCTTTTGGGACGGTCGACCGGACCGGTCGACCGAGAGCCAACGGCTCTTTGCAGCTAGGCTTGCGGTCGACCGGACCGGTCGACCGCCAAGCCTGCTGTAGCCTAACGGCTCTTTCCTCTTTGGGCTATTCTGAAAAACTGTTTTTCTTTTCTGCTTTAACAGATTTTTGGAGAGTTGTTGGGGAGCTTTTGCAGGTCAAATTAGGTGTAAAGAAATTATTTTTAACCTATTTTCTAACCCTATAAATAGAGGAGAAGTCTCTCTTGCACATCACTTTGAAAAATCCTCAAGTTTGTGTTGCTTTCAAAAGAGAAAAGAAAAGAGTTTAAAGCTTTCATTCCAATTCTTTTTGAGCTTGTTTTTCAGTTGTGTTTTGATTACTAATATCACTCTACAACTGAAGTTTTTCTCACCACACTTCATAGAGCCAAAAATCCAATACTCATTCTATAGTGAAGTTGTAATTGAAGTGAGAGTGTTTGTAAAAGAGTTTGAGAAATAGTGTAGTGATCTTGTTGTGATCACTTTGTTCTTGTAATCCTTTCCTTGTGGAGCAACCTCTTCGGTAGAGGTCCTTTGTACTCGGTGGAGCTCGGTGCTCGGTCTTCGGTAGACCAAATTGTAAAGGCGTCCTCGGTGGATA
Organism: Agave tequilana; assembly: GCA_038442645.1. NCBI lineage: Eukaryota > Viridiplantae > Streptophyta > Magnoliopsida > Asparagales > Asparagaceae > Agave > Agave tequilana. The sequence goes on along the minus strand of JAVJIF010007886.1, from coordinate 49,026 downwards.
GTGGAAACCCTTCACGGAGGTGAAGGCGGGGAGTAGAGCGGTGGCTCGAACCTCGAAACAAATATTTGTGTTTGCGATTGCCTTTGCGTCCAATTCTTGCTTTAAATTCCTCTAACACTTTATTGCTCTTTATTACTTACTTGTGATCTTGTATCTTCCTTGTGCTTTCAATTCAAGCTTGTAATTCTTGTGATATATTGTGTGAATCTCATTTCTCATCATCATACTTTGCCTTGATCAATCATATCTCAATACAACAAGGTTGCATTGCGCACCTCTAACCCATATCTAGGGGAATTGGGAGGAAGGAGTTCAGAACCTCGCAAGGGGTATTCGGCTCTTAGTCTTGTTTTTGAGAGATTGTTGCATCATTCATCATACTTAGTTTAAAAAGATCATTAGATTAGCAATTACACCTATTCACCCCCCCTCTAGGTGTTTTTCAATTGGTATCAGAGCAATTTGCTCTCCGTCGGTCGATCGGTCCGGTCGACCGACATGCACAAACAATGCATGTCCAGACACATCGCCGGTCGACCGGGCCGGTCGGCCAGAGTTGCCTGAAACAGAAAAAACTGCAGGTTTTGAATTTGGAAAAATTTGAAAAATTGTTTTAGGTTTAAACAAACTAGAGTAACATGTTAGTAGAAGTATGTATACATGATCTAGACAAGATATTTATTTTATAAAACTTAGGTTCATGTAAATCTCTACTAAGGCATGAAACCAATATTTTGAAAATGAAAACAAGACCAAATTTTATCAAAACCAAATTTTGTGTGTGTGTATCCTAGAGCCAAATAACCAAGACTCAAACTTTAACATTCTATTCTTACAATGATTCTAGGGACTTCAAGATCTTCAATAGGCTTCTTCATATAATCTTCAACACTTGTTCCTTGAGCCCAATTGGAGTTGACTTGAGTCCAAATCCTTGTATTTGTGAGAGAAGACTTCTAGAATGAATAGAAATCTGAAACACACTTAAACAACAAATGTTATTAGTACAAATAACTAATATGTTTTGTAATCATCAAAATACACTAATCATAGGTGATTGTAACCTTGGGCCAACAATCAGGACAAGTCATCATAAGCCAAAAAAAAATTAACACACACACACACAGAGAGAGAGAGAGAGAGAGAACCATTTAGTAGTACTCGCAAAAAGATGAATATATACTGCAAAAGGACTGCAATCTTGTTAATTTTTGTCATATAATACCTTTAAAATTATTGATAGCATCCAAAGAATTGGAAAGTCATCCTTAAAAGAAGTAAATGGCTCATGTAATAGAATCAACAGAACCCCAAGTTCTTGAAAGCCCTCATTCCCCCAAACAAGAGCATCAAAATAAATCCAAGCAAACGAGAAATACAGTTGTTCACCTCTAGAGATGTAAGCATCTATAAATCATATAGTAACTAGAAAGCAAAAAATTACCACAATATAACAAATACATAATAACAAATATAACATACCTCAGATTATTCCAATAGACCGCCATGTTGCAGATTGTCAATGTAGCATCCCTCCTTGCAGTAGCATTAGTATTAACCCGAACAGATTCCCACAAAGGTTGGATTTTCTCTACAAATACACCCTACAAGAAGGGTTTGGTTATTACAAGGAATCTGAACATGATAAAGAATCCTGGTGACAAAAGAGTATCTGATCAAAACAAGAACATGCATCATATATATCACCCGTCTAATTGGTGCTCTAGAATCCATGAAGCGTTGGAACTTTTCGCTATGCTGGGATGCGATTCTGCTCAGGTGGTTGTTAAACCTGAATCTTAAAATATAAATAAATAAAAAGTAACTTTCAAGAATGTTGTGCCATAGAGGTCTCCAACACAATAATAGAATATGCACTTACTAACCAGATGCCTTAAAGCTTTTTCCTATTCGGCAGTTGTTATCTTGGACATCATGATTTATCATCTAGAAAGAGAATTGACACATTTAATTTTATTATAGCCAACTTTGTCAGGATATCAGAATAACATAAAGCACTGGTTAAAACTATCTACAAAGAGTCATGTCATTTTCTTCTCAAGAAATTGCCTTAGGTATTAAGTGGCTTAGCTGCCATTTAAGCATACTATAATTATCAGGAAAACTGAAAAAGGGTAATAGGGTGTAAGACAGCACAAGCAAAAATAACAGCTAAACACTTCCAAACAAGAAGAAATCAAACATCTAAAATAAAATGCCTTCTACATGAGAAAATAAACTGCTTTTCTATCTAAACAAGAAACACTATCCAAACAAGTAACACAGATTTGATATTATAGTTCAACATGCATTAAATTTTACAAACCAAATAATAACATTCTACACACATATTGTCGTATGCATAGGAAGTAGAAAGCATCAGTCAGATAAACAGCTTATATGTTATTTCTAAAAGACAAGAAAGAAACTCAAAACAGAGAAGATAGGGAGCATTAAGGTTAAAGCTCTATATTTGCTACTCTGTGTCAACATACATACCTACAATACAGTGCCAAGGAGCCTACTCTGACTCTCTTTTATATATCTAACCAAGTTAGATGAGGTTTTGCATTGAATACAAGTAATTATGTAGGTAAATCATCACAAGCAACATTTACAGACAGTGAGCCACTTAGCAGAATGCATATTCACAATGCACATAGACTAGAATTTTTATATTCAATTAACTGGTTCATATCATAAGATTGTATAGTCCAATACTAAAATCTGACAGGACAAGATCATAAATCGATCAAAAAGAACTATATCGACAACCTTCAAAATCTTGTTAACAAATACTTCAAGAACACACCAGAACAAAGACATTTAAAAAGCAGTCAATGGTATATGCAACAAATACTTCAAAAACAATGCAGGAGCAAAGGCATTTAGAAAACAAGTCAATGCTGTTTGTAATTACTATAGTAAACCCTACTTCTTGAAACCCTTCTCCAGCCAAACAAGAGTCTCTCCCTCCGCAAGAGCATCTATAACAATTAACCCTAAAATACCAAAAGGAACTTGAAGCTACCAATCAATCTTGCTGCACTAATAATATGTGCCAAAGATAACAAAAAAGACGAGTTTTTTTTTTTTTTTTTTGCAGAAATTTTCATCAAGATGTAAAATTACACACAGTGGTTCTGAGGTTAGAACCAGAACTCATACAAAATCAAAATCAAGGGGGAAAAAAATCAAGAAACCTAGAGTTTCAAACGAATCCCTCTAGAAATAAACAAAACATTTAAAGAATAGAACTCACCTCGGGTTTCGAAGGGAAATTAGGGTTAATAGGAAAAATCAACAAATATATCTAATATTCTCCGACTTGAAAAGGGTTTCTTAAAATTCTAATAACCCCGGTCGGTCCAAGAAATTTCAAAATCTTGAAAGCAGAAAAGGGTCCGAAAAACCAAAATGACAAAATCCGACTGAGATGGAAGTGTGAGAGATTTTACCTCACCATGCTGATCGAAGAAAAAGACGACCCTCGATGTTGCCGTTGCCGCCTTAAAGTTCCTCTCAGCTCGTCTATTTCTATCGATCGAAGGAGGGTTCTTTAGGTTAGCGCCAGAACTCATACAAAATCAAAATCAAGAAAAAAAATCAAGAAACCTAGAGTTTCAAATGAATCCCTATAGAATAAAGAAATCATTTAAAGAATAGAACTCACCTAGGGTTTCGAAGCGAAATTAGGGTTAATAGGAAAATCAACAAACATATCTAATATTCCGACTTGAAAAGGGTTTCTTAAAATTCTAATAACCCCGTCCAAAAAATTTCAAAATCTTGAAAGCAGAAAAGGGTCCGAAAAAGCAAAATAACAAAATCCGACTGAGATAGAAGAGTGAGAGATTTTACCTCGTTGAAGCGTAACCATGCTGCTCGAAGAAAAAGACGATCCTCGCCGTTGCTGTTGCCGTTGCCGTTGCCGTTGCCGCCTCAAAGTTCCTCTCGGCTCGTCTAGTTCTCATCGATCGAAGATCGAAGGCCGAGAGACTCACAGGCTCACAGCTCACACGAGAGCGGAGCACTGAAATAAATGCGAAGAGTGTTTAGAGTTCGCAAGAAGCGGTTTGGGACTTAAGAGAGGGGTTAAGGGCTATTTATGTCCGAAAATCTCAACGGGCTCTAATTCAGCGTCCAAACCACGCCACGCGCAAAATAGGATTAGCGTCGCATTCGGGTCGAAATACTATCAGCATCCACTTGCGAATCATCAAATTATAAAATTTAGAGGGTCCCTGACGGGTCCTTTATAGAATTCGGAGGTTCCACAATTCATTAGAAAATGTAACCAAACTCATTAATGTGTCAGAGAAGTTAACTTTCAAATCATCAAAATCAAAATCTAATTCCTCTCCCTGCGACTTATCAGATTCTCTGGGAAGCAATATACAAATTTATAAAAAATTTCTTACTCATATTTGATTGATTTTTATCTTTTACAAATATTAAACATGCTTAACCATGATCAAGTAGACTTTTATGTTAACGGAGAAAATATTGATTTAGCTTGAAATAAAAAAAAAAAGTAGACCATATATTGGGTTATTGAGTTTGAGTACTTGAATCTATAACATGTTGAATCTATTTTTAGGATTCATACAACTAGCAAGTGAACAAGAAATAATTATGTAGATTTTAACAAAAAATTGAATCAATTCAACTTTAATTATCAAGTAATTAAGCCCTATTGTCAACCGTATCTGAATCCTTTGAAGTCGAGTGATTTATCTTTTTTTTTCCTATTATTTCTGCTTTTAAGAAACAAGTCCTTCAACGATCATCTTTCTTATATTGTAAATTCTGATGATTTAAATTTTTATTATTGTTGCTAAGGTTTACCTCCACGATGAAGAAGAGGTTTGGGTTATTGGAAATTCTAAATTCGGGGACTTTTAAAGGAACTTTGTTTTAAAATAATTTCATATTTCTTTTCTTAAAAAAAACTTAGCTCAACACCTAGTGGAGATTTTAAATGTGGGATTTACAGTAACCCAATCCCACTAATATTACTGGTTTTTTAAGGTTATGTTGCAGTTAGTAAAGATAAACCAATATGTTTCACATTCCCAACCTAATTTTAAAATAATAGTGAATCTTTATAGTTGTTTACGTAAATATTCAGTAATAAGAAAGACCAGTCACATGTATCATGAATGCTATTTGGCTTGGAAATAATATCTAGAAAGCTCAAGAGTCAATAAAAAATAGATTAGAAAGTACAAAGGGTGTTATAATATCTCTAGTTAATAATAGCATATTAATAATACCATAAGTCTATATTAAATAATAATGCCAATATCATAATATAAAATGAGATAGACTTGTGCAGTTCCGGAAGGATTCAAGCCCAAATCCTTCCCAATCAAATACCAACATCCAACATTCAGATACAAGATCTGCTCCGCTGAAATTGATCTATATTATTTAAAATAACTAAAAAATAAAAATTAAATGTTTTGAATATTGTTTGCCCATCCATCAAGCAGCGCAAAATGGACGGCCGAAAGTAGTGAGTTGGTTAGATCTCTGTCTTTAGAAATACAAATTATTGATTCGGCCATTTGGTCATAGTCTAAACATTTAAAAGCCCTTACAAGTCAATTTTTGTTAGGTTTCAAATGTTCTATACCGTTAAACTAACTGTAACGCCCCGATCCCACGGATACGGAGACGTTACTGCAACGTATATACGCAGGTCAGAAATACCCTCAAGTATATACGCTAAGCATCAGTACAAGCAAGTATCAGAGTACGGAAGCAAGTGGTGCATTATACATTCCAACATATGAGTACAATTACAAAGTTATCACCAGATGTGACACAATATTACAATAATATTACATCACCGATAGGTGCAATTGCGAGAATACAAAAAAGATGTACAAGTATGAACAATACAAAAGAGGCTCATAGTCATAACAAGAAAAACTTTAGAACCGAGTAGGGGGACCTGGAAGGATGGGGCTCTGGACGATCTGCCGGAGATCCACGCTACCCTGCGCTTCTCAGGTCAGCAACAGGGAGAATTCACTCGCTGCAAGCTCTGAAACCTGGACGTGAGGATACAGAGGAGTCAGAACTCCCCAGCGAGTGGTGATGCGAATGCCAAGTGGCGTGCATAGATAAGCACAAGTGTATCGATAAATCCAAGGCATAAACATGCATAGAAAACCGTGTTTGTGAGTACATGCCGATAAATCCAAGGCATAAATATGCATAGAAAACCATGTTTATGAGTACATGCATACAGGAACAAGAAGAATATTGCAGGTGACCTCCAGTAGAGAATACGCGTGGTATAATAAGATAAGAGTAGGTAAAGAGACGAGAAGTAAAGTAGATAGGGCAACACCAGATATCTCCTAAACTAACATAGAACCGATAAAACCAAATAAAACCGATTACGAGCAAATCCGATTGTACAGGTTTAGGTCACGGCTCTATGAGATTAGTACCTCGAAGGAATAATCCAAACAAGAAAACCCTCATCTGTATACCTTTACCCCATGTCACCGTGATCCGAGCACATACAACCCGAGTTACGAAACAACACAACAAATTGTATATTAGCATCCTATTATAATTGGGCTATCTAAGTTGTAGGTTTTAGTATGCGTCCCATTCCACATACTTCTACTTACAACTTATACAGCAAGTTATTTGGAAACTGATGAAGTTCGACGAACCATGTTTAGGATGGGCCCCGTACATGCCCGGGACAACGGTCCAGGAGTATCCGGTGCTGAGCCGGAACGTACCGCTAGGTACCGGGACTTATGTACATCCGAACAGGAATAGAGTATCGCAGATCCCATAGAAATAGGCCTAGGGCGTGTGCATACTCGGCAGGAATAATCAGGAATAGGGGTGCCAGCACACCCCACGGAATCCCTGGTGGCTGCCAGGTGATCCTTCAAGTATGTAGCCAGGCGTGACTCGATAAGACCACCAGAAACATGACTATTCAGGACCCATCAGTTTCTCCCGAACCGGGTGCAAGTTGTCTTATTGTAATTTATTATGTAATTATTAATTTACGGGAAGAGCAGGAGCAAGACATGATTAGGAATTCAGGAGTACATGTATAACAGAAGTACATGTCACTGCATATAATACAGGATAACAAGGCAGGATTCCCGTAAATGCGATAATCACAAGTCAAATATTAATATGACGATAGGTAGGTGATAAGTTGTAGCATGTCAGGTGTCAGGCGATAACACATCAATTGTTAAGTGATACGACCGGTGTTAGGCATGAGCATGTAGCTGACATGTGTCAAGCAATAGCACGTCAAGTGTTAACATAACAAGTATGTATATAGCAAGCTATAGAGTAATAGCTGAGCATAATCAAGCGGAGCTAAGCAAACAGGAGGTATGGACAGCAAACAGTGTTTAACACTAGAGCGCTTGGCGAGGTTACCGGGACGACTCGGCTAAAGTGCGAGTAGAAAATCTGGCAATATCTCGCTTATACGAATCTAGTGGTAAAGCGCTGAGTGCTAAGCACACCTACTAGGTGGAACTAAAAGACCTGATGGTCTAAGCGCACTCCTCTTTCCAGGAAGTGGGCGGAGCCCGGAGGCTAAAGTACGCTCGGGGTTTAGGCGCACTCTCGGTAGCTACCACGAAACCAATAAAGGTACATGCCTTAAACCATTGGGTAGCCAGCCTGGGAGTGGGAATAACCCAGAGTCCGTACGAGAGTACTTGCGATGTTAGTACTACACGAGCAAGCTATATTGTGATAATATTTATTCTACCGTAGAGTAGTGAAGCCTGATGGCTGAGTAGAGAGCCTAGGACGAAAGTACGCTCGGGGTTTAAGCACGCCCTCAGTAGCTACCACAGAACCCATAAGGGTACTGGCCTGAAACCATTGGGTAGCCAGCTTGGGAGTGGGCAGAAACCCAGAGTCGGTACCGAGTGCCCGCACGAGTTGTTCTATCCTATTACAAGCATTACAATGTATCAGTCCGGCTCGAGTCAAGATATGTCCACAGAATACAACACACACTCGTACAACCACACCATACTGATACTAAATACAACATAATACTGATTTTAATACAAGTCCATGTTCTTGGCGAGGAAAGTTACTTGCCTAAAACGCCACTTTTTGAAGTTTTGCGCGTCCGAATTCCCGGAGAGGAAAAACACAAAGCGAGCGAAGGAAAGGGGGGCTTGGCCCTTGGGTGGCCACCGGCTCTAGGGGTGGTGCGCCACCCCTTGGTGGCCTAGAAAGTGGACGGCCTCAAGGAGGAGGAGGAAGAGAGGAAGGTGTTGACCCGAAGGCCCATCACTCTAGTTCTGATAATGATCAACTCATGTAGTTATAATACTAATGATCTTGTGTTTATTTAGTCTCAGATTTGTGATCAAGATCTTAGTAGGTGCATAGCTTCAACAAAGGATTTAAAGTCAAGTTTTGGAGCTAGCACGGTTTGATTCAAGAGCTTGTGCATCAAGACCACATCAAGTACTCAAGAGGAGTATAGCTCTATGGATCGAGTTTGGACCAAGTCAAGAAGATGAGAAGACTTCAAGTGAAGAACTTCATGATCAAGACTTGTGTCTAGGTTTGTTTTTATAAGATTTTATTTTTAGATAAAATGTAAAGGATAGAATAGTTGATGGATTGCTCAAGTATACCATATGCACACACACTCTTGATTTAGATGAGTTTTCATAAAAGAATTTATATTTTGGAAAAATATAAAAGAATTTTCTTTTAGAAAAATACCGGTTTGGTTTTTGGTATTCAAAGTTTACATATTTAAGCAAAACCGTATTTAGAGCTTAATGTTAAAAACATAGATATTTCACCTTGTATGTGTAGTGGATCATATCCATACACTCTATGCTTTAAAAGAGTTTTAAATATCTTGTTTTTGTATTTGGTGAAGTTTTGGAAAAACTGATTTTGGAAAAATACAGATTTTGTTCTGAACCAATATTTCCATGTTTATCAAAGTATATTGGTAAAACTATTTTTGTAAATTTTCTGTGATTTTATGGGATTTTATTTCAACCAAAAGACCAGTTTTTAAGTCCCAGAATTTTAATCTCTGGCTTCAGCCGGTCGACCGACCGGTCGACCGAAGTCTGAAGTCGGTCGACCGGGCGGTCGACCGATGTGCACAGACGTGCACGCCTGTTCTGGTAGGAGGGTCGGTCGACCGACCCGGTCGACCGTCCAGAGAGCTCTGCTCTCTGGAAAGGCCCCGGTTGACCGGGCGGTCGACCGGACAGAGAGCAGTGCTCTCTGTATCCTAGCCACGGTCGACCGACCGGTCGATCGCTGGCTCAACGGTCTGAAAAATGACCGTTGGCTGGTCGACCGCCAGGCCACCTGGATCCCAACGGCTAGTTTTTCTAGCCCTATAAATTTGGGGGTTTGGGTGCTGTTTTCTCCAAGATTTTCAAGTGGTTTTTGAGCTAGTTTTTTCAACTCTTATTTAGAGGAATCTTGAGGAGTTAGTTCAGAGCCCTTCACGGGGAATTCGGCTACACTCTTGTGTTATACGTGGTGTTTAGTTTAAATAGTTTGTTTAGGTCAGAATAGTTTTTAATTCCGCATTTAGTGACCATTAGATTAGCCATCACCTATTCACCCCCCTCTAGGTGATTTACAGAAGGGAAGGGTGATGGCTTTGGTGTTGGTGTTCTTTGGTAACGGAGATGGATTTTGATGGAGGAATAAAAGGAAAGTGAAGGAGGTGATGGTGAAAGTGACGTTGTAGGTTGAAGTAGTGGTGGAGGGAGTGGTGTTGTGATGATGAAAATGATGGTGGTGATGGTGGAGAAGAATAGATGAGATGGAGATAAAAAATGGTATAATAAAAGATAGTGGTGGTGACGTCGTCGGAATAGTCTCCGGAAAGGTCGTCGGAATGGTTGTCGGAGGTGTTGCCGGAGAAGAGGGGCTCGGCCCCTAGTCAAGGAGGGTGGCCGGCCTAGGTATAGGTGGCGGAGTGGTGGTTTTGTGGAGGGTTTTAGTGGTGGTGGTATTTTTGGAGAAGGTAAAGGGGATGTTTGAGATTTTGGTGGAGTTTTTGGAGTTTGTGGTGGTTTAAATGGAGATGGAGGAGGAAGAAGATGATGGTAGGGAGTTGGAGAAGTTATGATTGTGGTGGTTGTGGTGGAGATGAAGGAGGAGTTGGTGGTGGTTAAGGTTTTGATGGAGAAAATGAAAAGGGAAGAAGGAGAAAGGGTTTTATATTTGGTATTGAATTTGAAGGAGATGAAAAAGGATTTAGGAGGGGGTTTTACTTTAAAATGGAGAGGGTGAGGTGGCTCTTGGCCGGCCATGGTGATGGGAGAGGGTTTGAGTCGTTTGGGATATTTTGGAGGAGATATTTTGGTGAAAAGGTGTAGAAGGTAATGGAAGAATGGAGAATGTTGTAGAATATGGTGAAAGGAAAAGGAAGGAAAGAAAAAGGAAAAAGAAAAGTTGATTGGAAGAAAAAATAAAAATAACTAGAGTGGCGGATTCCCCGGATTCAGTTGCGGATGCGGAAAACTTTCGGAAAAATACCGGAATCGTCCGAAAATCAAGTATCTCAGAACGACCCGCAAAATTCTCAAAAATCAAGAATATTATTCTAAGAATCATGATGAAATCCATTTCAAGAAATTATTTATAGTTTTTAAATTAAAAATTCTAGAATCGGCCACCAATATCGTTCGACACCAAATCTGGCGGAAATCTGTTAAATTCTGAAAATTCTCAAAAAATATATTAAGAAAGAAAATATTATTCTAAGAAAATATGTGAAAGCGGTTTCTCAAAATTTGACTTCATTTGTAAATTAAAAATTCAGGAATAAACCAGCGGTACCGATTAATCCCGATTTTAGGGTTTTTATAAAAATAATTCAGAAAAAATTTGAAAAATCATGAAAAATCTAAAATATTGAAAAACAGTGTTTGAAACTGAAATCAGTCAATTTGGACTATCGAAAAGACTAAATCAAATAGTATACTAGGATCGGGTCCCCGGTCCAGATTAGGGCTGACTCCAAGTCCACGAACCCGATCCATAGCAAAACGATCATATAAATAATTTATAATACAAAATAAATACAGAAAGTAAATCGAAAAATATGATCAAAAATCTGAATATGCAACAAATACGTATTCTGGGAGCGGGGTGTTACACTAACCAACTCACTATTTAGGTCGTTTGTTTTCTCCCTAATTGATGCATGGGCAAAAAGTACTTAAAATACTTGATTTTTGCTTCATAAATACTTGAAATAATATAGATTAACTTCAATAAAATGGATCTTATATTCGGATGATGTATGTGTAAGATCACCTAGAGGGGGGTGAATAGGTGATGGCTAATCTAATGGTCACTTATTAACAAATAATGCGGAATTAAAACTAAGTTGACCAAATTAAACTTCTTTTAATTAAACACTTATGTATAACACAAGAGTGTTGCCGAATTCCCCTTGCGAGGCTCTGGACAAGCTCCTCTAGATTCCCCTTGAATGGGTTGAGGTGCCGCGTTGGCTCTCTTGGTTGAATACTAGTGTTAACAACAATCCCAAGCAAGTATAGCAATTTAAGCACAAGGGTATATCAAGCATGTAAAGTAAAGACAATGAAAGTAATGCAAGATATAAAAGAGACAGAGAGAAAGAGAGCAAGAGTGAGCAATCGCAAACACAAAGGGTTTGTTTCGAGGTTCGAGCATACTTGCTCTACATCCCCGCCTTCGACACACGAAGGATTTCCACTATGCAAGATTCCACCGGATCTCTCCTCGGTGCCGCAACACCTACAAGCCCTCGGACTCTCTAGTCCCTTACACAACACAAGCCCACCGGCTCGTCGAGGCCGCACCTCAAGCTACAAGTCCTCACTAGGACCCAACAACACCAAGTCCTCACTAGGACCCTCAATCAAACCGCGAACACAACCGTCCGCCTTCTCAAAGAACAAGAAATGATCTCTTGGTGATCTAAACACTTGATCACCAATTACAAACTCTCACTACAACTCTCCTATAGGATAGATATAACAATGGATGCTCAAGTGTAGTGTGAGAAATCAAGGAAAAGAACTATGGTGAAAAACTCAAGAAATCACTTTTATCACTCTTGATAAATTCTTCCTATTTGATTGGAAGTATTTGCTCTCAAATATGTGGAGAAAACTTTCTGAAAAGAATGGGAAAAACTGGACAAAAGCTCTCCTAAAATCTTGGCTCAAAACAATGACAAAACCCCCTTTTATAGAGGCCAGAAAAATCTGACCGTTGGGCTCTGTCAGAGCTACCGGTCGACCGGTCCGGTCGACCGGCAACGGTCAAAAATCCGACCGTTGCAGCCTCCGGTCGACCGGCCCGGTCGACCGCGCAACTGGAGAAGAGAGAAAACTCTCTGTCGGTCGACCGGCCCGGTCGACCGATAATTCCCGAGAGCAAAGCTCTCTTAAGCGGTCGACCGGTCCGGTCGACCGTCCTCCAGTGCACACAGGCGTGCACGCTGTGCACGTCCGGTCGACCGACCCGGTCGACCGGCCACTGTCAGTTCTGAAAAATCAGAACTGCCAGAACCTGAAAATTTGGGATTAAGGATAGGTCTTTTTGGCTTAATAAAAATCCCATAAATACTTAGAAATTCTACAAAAATAATTTTATGATATAGAAACATGCTTGCACAAAATCAAGGCATGTTATTGAAGATTTGACTATTTTTGTAACTTGAAAATATTGACTCATAATAAAAACTGTTTTTCTAAAACAACATGTTTTTCCAAATTTCCATCAAATACAAAAACAAGATACACTTTAAAGCATAGTGTGTGTGGATATGATCCACTACAGAATCAAGATGACATATCTAGTTTTGACATAAAGCACTAAACTTGGTTTTGAAATATCAACATGTTTTTCCAAACTTTCATCAAATACAAAAACAAGATATACTCTAAAAGCATAGTGTGTATGGATATGATCCACTACACAATCAAGATGAAATATCTAGTTTTTGACAATAGGCTCTAAGCATGGTTTTGGATATAAGATATGTAAACTATGAAATACCAAAATCCAAGATAAATATTTTGTCACAAAGAAAAATCTTTTTCTAAATAAAAATTCCTTTCTAAAAAGAAATCTTAAATGAAAACTTCAATCAGAGTGTGTGTGTGATTCATACTTGAGCAATCCACCAATCTATTCTATCCTTTACATTTTTATCTAAAACAAATAAAAATCTTATACCTAGACACAAGTCTTCATCCTCTTGAAGTCTTCACTTGAAGGCTTCTCATTTTCTTGACTTGGTCTACACATGCAATCCACCGAGCTCATCTCTAGATGTGATCTTGATGCATAGGCTCGTGAATCAACCGGTGCTAGCTTCCAACTTAACTTTAAATCCTTTGTTGAAGCTCCACACCTACTAAGATCTTGATAAGGAATCTGTCACTAATTAAACACAAGATCATTAGTAATTATAACTTCATGAGTTGATCATTATCAAAACTAGGGTGATAGGCCTTTGGGCCAACAATCTCCCCTTTTTGATGATGACAAAACTCATGACGTTATATATGCATGGATTAAAGTAAAGCTTCAAAGAAGCTCCCCCTTAACTCATGCATACAAAATAAATAATAAATATGATCATGAAGCACATGAATATGGATGCAAATATGGAGATGCAACAAGCATAAATCAAAATCTTTTTACTCCTATTTGCATAAATCAAAACACATATGCATAAATACAAATCTTAATTTCCTTAAGTAAGAAGGACAAATACTTCTCCCCTTAAGCAAGGAAATCATGCATATATATCAAAACAAAAACACAAATACTTCTCCCCTTTTTGTCAATCATCAACAAAGGGTTCAAAGTAAAATCAAATCAACAAATTTTCTCCCCCTTTATGTCAAAAACAAAGAAATAAGGAGGGGTATACAAATCAAAAATTTTGAATTTTTCTCATCAAAACAAAATCATTAATTCTATTTTATCAAAACAAATTTTGAATTTTCTCTTTGATATCAAATAAAAAATATTGATACCATTTTAAAATCTAATGCATAAGCTTGAAAAATAAGATTTGAATTAAGCTTAGCATTAACAACACATGAAGAATTCGAACTAGTTAAATGAGAGTGTTTAACAACTAGTACGAAATCCTTCTATCAAGGAATAAATCTAAGGATTTTCATGAAATAGCAATGAAACACAAAACACTCAAACACTCTAATCTATAAAGTCCAAATAGTTTCAAAAGAAGTGAGTGTACTAATGTTATGTGAAACATGGCATCATGAAAATGGCAATAAGGTACAATATTCCTTAGAAAATCATAAACATCAAAATCATCTCGCATTTTTTTATTAAATCATTGAAAACAAAATCTATATGTCAAGATATATGTATGTTTTGACAATACATGAAATATACATACATATCTCTTAAACTCAAGTGAGTCTATATGAATGGATTTGCATTGAAGGCAAAAGACTCAAGAGTTATACATGTATATTTTAAGGTTTGGCAAAACACACATATACATGAAATAAAAGGCACATGATCATAAATCAAATCCAAAAGGTGAACATAAGTTTAAATATGTATGAATCATCAAAACTAAGCAATACAAGTACATTTCAAGGGTTCAAATAAGCATTTAAGCACACTTACTAATAGATCTTTTTGAGGCCCATGATATGTTCAAGTATAAATCCTAGTGTTGACAAAAACTAACATATAAACTAATATTCAAATCATGAAGCATTAAATTTTAAGAAAAATTGAATCATGTGACAATCTCAAAAACTATTTGAAGAATACATAACTAGTATAAATTGTTTTTTTGAAAACTAGTTAAAGATCCTTCAAATATGTCAAATCATATGTTTTTCATGAATGAGACTAAGTACATAAAAATCCAAGCACTCATAGTCCATAAAGCTCATAAATATATTTTTGAATAAAAGATGAGTGTTCAAAGGTTATGTAAATAGCATTTTCATGAAAGTAGTCATTCAAGCTCAAAAAGATCATAAATCACATTTTGTTTTACACATGTTTTAATCTTTAATACAAATCAAAACATGAAAAATCATCAATTTTTTATTATTTATTTAAAATACTAATCTTCATGGTATATGTATGATTTATCCAATTCTAACAATATGCATACATATCCCAAATCTAAAAGAGTCCAATATATATTGCATGAAGGCAAATGACTCAAGGGTATACATGTATATTTATTAGATTTGAATTAAACACACATATACATGAAGTAAAATCAGAGATAGGCATAAAAAGTATAAATGACCGAATCATCAAAACTAGCCTATACACATGCATATAGTGGATACAAATGAGCATGAAGTTCAAATATGTATGAGTCAATTGTAGTTCACTATACATATATGTATAAATGCAAGTTTTGACACATTCTACATTTAAGCATGTAAATGCCACATGAAGCACAAATCAAATAAAATCATGAACATGCTATATGACATATGAAATTAAAAGCATGTACATAAATGAAATAGGAGTTTAGAAATTGTTACCAACTCCAAAGCTCCTAGCATGGTGGTTGATCCACCAAAGCTCCTTGATAGCGATGCAACCCAAAAGTATGTCCATCATGTCCAAGTGCATCCACTACCAAGGTACCATCCCTCTCACGTTTTGAGAGAGCCCTCACCTACATCACAAGCAAAAGG
This sequence comes from Agave tequilana, assembly GCA_038442645.1. Lineage (NCBI taxonomy): Eukaryota > Viridiplantae > Streptophyta > Magnoliopsida > Asparagales > Asparagaceae > Agave > Agave tequilana. Next base: position 33,298 of record JAVJIF010007886.1, on the reverse strand, counting down.
TGGGGGTTTTGGTACCCATATTTTCTTGGGTCCTATGGGGTTAGCTTTGTAAGGAACCCAAGCATTTTTATTTTTATCAAAAATAAGAACATTTAACCTTTCATAACAAAATTTTCTTAGATGGCCTTTGCGGCCACAATGTGTACATGTGTACACCTTAGCATACTTATGAGTGGGAGTGTGAGCATGATGTGCATCATAAGCATGGTCATGATGATGATGTGCATGAGTATGAGGAACTTGTTTCTTTTGAAACAAGGATTCCAATCTAGTATGATTGAATGCACATGAGCTCAAATTAGAGCTCAAATTATCATTTTATTTTTCAAATTTTAATCTCATTTTGATCAATGTGTGCATGAGAAGCATGATGAGATATAGAATCACTTTTCTTTTTCTTTTGTGAAACAAAATCTTTTTCTTTTTCACAAATTTTTCTTTTCAAAGATTTATTTTCTTGAAAAACATCTTCCTTTTGTTTTTCCACCAAATCAATCTTATTTTTCAAAATCATATTTCCTTCACATAAAACATTCAATTTAGACATTAAGGAAATATTCTCATTTTTTAAATCTTCATTTTCTTTTTCTAAGCATGCCATTTTATTTCCTAAAGAATCTTTATCATTAAGCATGGCATCAAAATTCTTTTTCAAAAATTTATTATCTTTTTCTAAACATGCAATGTTACTTCTAAAAGAGTCATGTTCTACATGCATGCAATCAAGTTCCTTTTTCAAATTTTTATTTTTCTTTTTAATCATGTCATATTTTTCAAGCACAAGATGACAAAAGGTAGCAAGCTCATCATATGACATGTCTACATCCTCATCATCGGATTCGGTGTTTACCTCAAGGGGTTATCCCCTTGGACCATATAGCATACGTTAGAGATGTCGCTTCTAACGTCCGAATTGCTCCCCGCATAGTATAGATCCTTTTCGTCAAGGGAGGTGATGATGTTCCAAGCTACAAAAGCCGATTCAATATTAGAAACCCTAGATAAATAATCATCATTTAGGGTTGACTTAATAGCATGAAGGGCTTTTGTATTAGCCTCAATGTTCTTACCATTTAAGCAATATTCTTTATTAGTTGTGGCAAGATATACACTAAGGCCAAGTCCTTTGAGGAACAAAGACATCTTAACCTTCCAAATTTGGATGTTAAGAGTGTCAAAGGTGGGTGGTGACATGAAGTCCATGGTGTGTGTACAAAATATTGTGATTAGCCTAAAGGAGGATCTTTAACTCTAGGTTGTTAGACCCAATATCAAGAGCACTTGGCTCTGATACCAATTGTAAGATCACCTAGAGGGGGGTGAATAGGTGATGGCTAATCTAATGGTCACTTATTAACAAATAATGCGGAATTAAAACTAAGTTGACCAAATTAAACTTCTTTTAATTAAACACTTATGTATAACACAAGAGTGTTGCCGAATTCCCCTTGCGAGGCTCTGGACAAGCTCCTCTAGATTCCCCTTGAATGGGTTGAGGTGCCGCGTTGGCTCTCTTGGTTGAATACTAGTGTTAACAACAATCCCAAGCAAGTATAGCAATTTAAGCACAAGGGTATATCAAGCATGTAAAGTAAAGACAATGAAAGTAATGCAAGATATAAAAGAGACAAAGAGAGAAAGAGAGCAAGAGTGAGCAATCGCAAACACAAAGGGTTTGTTTCGAGGTTCGAGCATACTTGCTCTACATCCCCGCCTTCGACACACGAAGGATTTTCACTATGCAAGATCCCACCGGATCTCTCCTCGGTGCCGCAACACCTACAAGCCCTCAGACTCTCTAGTCCCTTACACAACACAAGCCCACCGGCTCGTCGAGGCCGCACCTCAAGCTACAAGTCCTCACTAGGACCCAACAACACCAAGTCCTCACTAGGACCCTCAATCAAACCGCGAACACAACCGTCCGCCTTCTCAAAGAACAAGAAATGATCTCTTGGTGATCTAAACACTTGATCACCAATTACAAACTCTCACTACAACTCTCCTATAGGATAGATATAACAATGGATGCTCAAGTGTAGTGTGAGAAATCAAGGAAAAGAACTATGGTGAAAAACTCAAGAAATCACTTTTATCACTCTTGATAAATTCTTCCTATTTGATTGGAAGTATTTGCTCTCAAATATGTGGAGAAAACTTTCTGAAAAGAATGGGAAAAACTGGACAAAAGCTCTCCTAAAATCTTGGCTCAAAACAATGACAAACCCCCTTTTATAGAGGCCAGAAAAATCTGACCGTTGGGCTCTGTCAGAGCTACCGGTCGACCGGTCCGGTCGACCGGCAACGGTCAAAAATCTGACCGTTGCAGCCTCCGGTCGACCGGCCCGTCGACCGCGCAACTGGAGAAGAGAGAAAACTCTCTGTCGGTCGACCGGCCCGGTCGACCGATAATTCCCGAGAGCAAAGCTCTCTTAAGCGGTCGACCGGTCCGGTCGACCGTCCTCCAGTGCACACAGGCGTGCACGCTGTGCACGTCCGGTCGACCGGCCACTGTCAGTTCTGAAAAATCAGAACTGCCAGAACCTGAAAATTTGGGATTAAGGATAGGTCTTTTTGGCTTAATAAAAATCCCATAAATACTTAGAAATTCTACAAAAATAGTTTTATGATATAGAAACATGCTTGCACAAAATCAAGGCATGTTATTGAAGATTTGACTATTTTTGTAACTTGGAAATATTGACTCATAATAAAAACTGTTTTTCTAAAACAACATGTTTTTCCAAATTTCCATCAAATACAAAAACAAGATACACTTTAAAGCATAGTGTGTGTGGATATGATCCACTACACAATCAAGATGACATATCTAGTTTTTGACATAAAGCACTAAACTTGGTTTTGAAATATCAACATGTTTTTCCAAACTTTCATCAAATACAAAAACAAGATATACTCTAAAAGCATAGTGTGTATGGATATGATCCACTACACAATCAAGATGAAATATCTAGTTTTTGACAATAGGCTCTAAGCATGGTTTTGGATATAAGATATGTAAACTATGAAATACCAAAATCCAAGATAAATATTTTGTCACAAAGAAAAATCTTTTTCTAAATAAAAATTCCTTTCTAAAAAGAAATCTTAAATGAAAACTTCAATCAAGAGTGTGTGTGTGATTCATACTTGAGCAATCCACCAATCTATTCTATCCTTTACATTTTATCTAAAACAAATAAAAATCTTATACCTAGACACAAGTCTTCATCCTCTTGAAGTCTTCACTTGAAGGCTTCTCATTTTCTTGACTTGGTCTACACATGCAATCCACCGAGCTCATCTCTAGATGTGATCTTGATGCATAGGCTCGTGAATCAACCGGTGCTAGCTTCCAACTTGACTTTAAATCCTTTGTTGAAGCTCCACACCTACTAAGATCTTGATAAGGAATCTGTCACTAATTAAACACAAGATCATTAGTAATCATAACTTCATGAGTTGATCATCATCAAAACTAGGGTGATAGGCCTTTGGGCCAACAGTATGATTGTATTTGAGTGGGAAGGATTTGGGCTCGAATCCTTCCAGAACTCTCTCATATAAAATAGTTATAATAAAAATAAAGATAATAATAAAAGATTAGAATGACTAATAGTCATGAATTTGATAACAATAATTTATTTAAAATCAATTAATAGAAAAAAATATAAATAATAAATGCTAAAGCCCAAACCCTAACCCCACTCCTCTTTCCTTTCTTTCTTTCCTATTCATGCTAAGCCCAAAGTCCAGCCCACTCATATCCTTTTTCCTACTTTTCCTTTAGCCAGGCCCACTGAATCCTTAGCTAACAAAAATTAAAAATGAAAAAACCTATTTAATGTTGTTGCTGCTAGGTTTTAAAGTCCGAATGCCCAGCCATTGAGCATAGACTGCTAACCACAATGCCACTGGCGTGTGGTGTACAACATAGTTATATTTAAATCTTTCTCTATCTCTATCTCTGTCTTAACTGCAGCACCCACACTCTCGTATACTCTCTCCCTCTACGCGCGCTGCCCCCGCCAGGCCACCACTTCCTCTCCTTTCTCTTTCTTCACTGATTCTTCTCGTACTACCTCAATTTATACCCAACCTCCTCCAGCTTTTCTTCTTCATCTACTCCTCTTTCTCTCCTCCTCTCATCCATGCTATCCCCTCCTCCACGAGTGTCGCCGACCGGCCCCCTACTCCATGCGCCCCGCACGTCGCCGACCGTCCACTGCCTCGCCTCCACTCGAGCGCCGCACTCCCCTCCCCTCTCTTCTCTTTTGTTCTCTTTCTTCTTCTATTTCTTCTTTTCTCCTCCTTCTTGCCACGCCAGTAGCGCCACCACCGTCTAGGCGCTGAACACCACCGTCATCGTCGCTTCCCCTCGCTGATGCTGCCCAGCCGCCGCCGCCGCCACCACCGCTGTCACGCTCTCTTTCTCTCTCTCCTTCTCTCTCTCTTACTGTTGGGTTTCCCAAAAACCCGACCCGACCCAATAACCCACACGCCCGATCCGCAACTCAGAACCCGACCCACTCACTGCAGTCCAGGCCCGTTAGAGCAAAACATACCCATAAGCATCGTATTTGGATTTCGGGGCGTATCTTAGCCGTCCGGACTCTGATTCAAGCATTTTTGAGGCATTAAAAACGTAGAAGAACGAGCTACGCAACTACAAATGTCATACTACAAATGTTATATGGATAGTAAGGTCCAACCTGGTTCTCCAATTTCTAAGTAGATACATTAATTTCAATAATTGTCAAAATCTAGTTTATTTATTGTAGATTCCCGAATTTCTATTAATTCAATATCCGGCTCAATTCGCAACGCAAGTGAGTGTTCCTTTAACTCCTCTTGAATAAATAATAACTCTTTTTAAAAATATATCATGTGTTCGTGTTTTACTCTTTTTAAAATAAATCATGTATTATGATATTTAATTAATTAATTACATTTATTTAATGTTTGGTGAGTGTTTTGTTAAGTCTTTTTAAAAATATTATGTGTAATATCTCTCAGTTAATAATATTTATATGTTAAATATTTATTTTGTTTTACTTATCATTTTATAAGTTTAATTTATATCTCATATTTTTCATTTTTGTTACAAACATATTTTATAATCATTATTAAGTAATAACTACTAGTTCTATTACTATTTATAATATAATTGTTATTAATTTTTACTTGTATAATAATTCTTATTATTTCATTCTCTCTTAAACCCAAGCCCTCTCTCTCCCTTCTCATTTTCTTTTCATTTCCACTTCTTTCTTATTTTTCCCAAGCCCAAAACATAAATCAAGCCCAGCCCATTCACCCAACATCTCCCTATTTAATCCCCTCATCCTTCTTCTTCTCTCTTCCCCACTGCAAATCCTATCCCCCTCTCTATTCTCCTCTCATGGCCGCTGCATGCCACAGACATCATCTCTTCCTTCCCCATCTTTCTCGCACTCACCACCTTCACCCATGGCAGCAACCCACCTCCGAGCGTGAGCTACCCCAAGCTCCTGCAGCCCCACGACAACCATCGTTGACCCGTGCAACTCCTCTCCATTACAGCGCAACAACCACCCTGGCAACCTCTACAGTAGACCTCGCACCACGACGATTACCACTCGAATTCACCAACCTAATCAGCACCATCGAACCCATCTTCTCCTTCATCTCATTCTCCCCCCGGCCCTCATTCCGAGCAACACCCTCATCCCATACAGATCGACATCCAACCATCCATAACCACCTCCCACATCAGCTTCCTTCCTCTGCCAGAGGCCGAACCCACCTTCACCTACTCCTCCTTCCCCCTCAACATCCTCCACCATCCACTCTATAGCCAGCCCACCGGAGCACTCTCTCACCTCTGCGTGCCACCTTTATGACCAGCGACAACCACTGCTCGGGCAACACCCATTCCCTCTCTCCTGCGTGCTAGTGTCGCAACCTCTTCTGCCGCGCGAGCTTCCCTAACATCCTTCGTCGACGTCGGAGCCCGACTGAAGCCCACGCTGCCAAGCCGGCCACCTTCCTCTCTATGTATGTGCACGTGTGTTTCTCTTTCCATGTGTCCCTCTCCATGTATCTCTCACCATCTCTCTTTACCCTTCTCTTTCTCCATTTGTATATGTTTGTATCTTTATGTCCATCTCTCTCAGTGCGTGTGCGTGTGCGTGAGAGAGTATCTCTCTCTTTAAGTTATGCAACCTGAATCCAATAATAGAAGACTCGATCCGGGTTCGTGTTCGAAGTGGACCCATGATTTGGAGATCCAAACCAGTTCGTGCAGTACAGACCCAATCCAATAGAGCATCCGGCCCGGATCCGCGACTATTAGGTGAGTGTTTACTTTTATGTTATTATTTATTTATTGTTGTTAGTGAGTGTTCATTCTATTCGTCTATTTTATTTGAACGTTCATTTATATTATTTCATGAGAGTGCTCCTTTTCAATTTTATGTATATAGGTATGATTTATTTGTGGGTAGTTCATTTATCTAGTTAATGTGAGTGTTTGTTTTATTTGTATGTTTTAGCATATTTATCGTGAGTATTTATTTTATTGAGTATTTTTTTCATTATTTGATTGGTCATGAGTGTTATTTCCTTCGTGTCATTATTTATTTATTTTGTTGTGTGTGATTATTGTTTCGTGATGTTATTCAAATTTCTTATTAAATTCTCGAGCATGTAAAAGTGTTTAGGAATAGTAGACTTTCATATTTTAGTTCTTGTACAGTGATTAAATATTTTACTAGAGGTTGTTCATTTTGGTGATGACATGAAATTATTATAAATGTTAAGAGTAAATAATAATTAATGTTTAGAAATTATATTATTGGAAATTAATTATTGTTATTAGAAAATAATTGAAGATGAAGTGAGAAATTCCAAAAATGCAATATATTATCTTTAGTTGATTATTCTGATGGGAGAGTTAGACATATCAAAGACAATGGATTTGATATGTATTTGATGTTTAAAGGTATATTGACTCTGTATTTTCTCTGAGAATATGAGTGTCTCTCCATTAGTTATTAGTTAGTCGTTGACCACTTTGTTTCAGATCTAGATGTATGATTTTTGAACTTCATGTGAATTATTTATTACACTTGATATCCCTTTAATTGGTGGTAATTTAGATGAGTATTGAATTTTGAGGATTTAAGTATATTAATGGAAATGAGAGATTTATCGGTTAATTGAACTCATTGTTGGATTTTTTTTATACGTGGATTTGTGTATGGACTTAATTAGAGTTGGAATCAGACATAGGATTTACATTTCTTACATTTGATCTTGATTAGCATTTCGATTGGACTGATAATGGTTGGATTTGAGGATATATGTGAGTACCTTATCGTTAACTTTGACGTGTATTGTAGAGATGATTTTACGTTATTGGTAGCAATTGCTTCTGGAGTTACCCGCTGATTAGTTTGTTATAGTATTGATGATATCTTATTGATGTTGAGTATTAGATGTAGTTGTATTCTAGATCCCATGTTATTTGAGGATGTTCTACTATGTAGTTATGATTTTGGTATTTGTTGACTTAGTTTGATCTTGAGAATATTCAGTAGACTTTACTTCGTAATTTGCTATTAATTAATTCAGTTTTTTGGTTATAATGATAGAATTATTGAGATAGTGATCTAATCGATATTAGTGACTTTACATCTCTAGAGTTTGACGACAGTTACTAGTCATTAATGAGACTATTGTATTAGTGACTATCTATTTTACAACAGATGTCGGTTATTAGTTGTTAGTTATTAGTTGTCAATTATCAGTTATTAGTGACATCAACAGTTATTGGAGATATTCAGTTAATAGTAGACTTTAATAATAAATTATATTATTTGCATGTTAATAAAGACACTACAACTTGAGAAAAAGGATAATTGCCTTATCTTGTTTATTTGAGATTTTGCCCTTAATGTCAATTGTGCAAGTGTACAGTTTATTCACAACAAGATAATACTCAAAGCAATAAATCTCTAAAATGTTGGCCCTATTCTATATGAATGTATATGTACCTTTTCTCCAGCACTCTTCAACAAAAATTGAAATGAATTGAAATAGACACGTGCCCTAAATGTAAGAGTCTAATCCAAATTTCAATTAAGCAACAAGTGAATTTCTGTTGAATTTATTACACATGTATAAGGTGAAGCATTCAATGGAACTAAAAAAATTTAGAAAGCAATTTTAGCGGCTTTCGACAACCTGCAAACGAGTTTGTTAGTACTTCAATCGGAGAAACTCATTTTTAAACGAATTTTCTGAGGGCAAATGAATCCTCGTGCAACGTCTTTGGCCATCACTTTTGCTCCCTGTGAAAGTGAGCTCCTTGGTACTTCTCCTACACACAAGAACAAAGAAAAATCTTTAGTATTGAATAATAAAGCTGTTCCCTCCCTGCAACGGCGCCAAAATTTGATCGGCAAAAGGCAAGTACAAGAGTAAGTAAAAAGAGTGTGGGTCGATGTTACTGCTTTTGTGATTCTTCCATAGTAGCGAAGTGGCTATACGGGTCGTATCCACAAGGAGGGAGAGCGATGGAAGCTTGATGCGGCTTCTTTGTTCAAGAAAGAGAGAGTTCTTTGTCTTAAATAAAGAATTGAAAAATGAAAACAAGTTGTTTTCAAGAATTGTTTGAAAATGATTTGGTGGTTTGTAAAGTTAGATTTTTTCTTAATGGTAAAAGCGCATGGCTAACTTTCAACTAATTGCTCCCACTAATCCCTAACTTCTTGAAGATGTAGCCTCACGATGGATCATAGGCAAGCTTAACCCTTATGCATAGGAACTATTCACGTGAAAATCGAGTGAAAGTTCTTCCTATAACTTAGCTTAACACGGCAAAAACTTGGACATTCCCTTATCAAGATCCAATAGAAGGCGAGAATAAGGGAAGACACAAGTGCACTAATGATATCGATAAAGTTAAAAAGAAAGTCTCTAACTTACAATAACAAGTAAGGTACACAACCCATAGATCATCAAAAACCCATTAAGCATGAAATATAAGAAAGTAAATACTTGTAGGTAAGTTAGAGTTAGAACCCTCGTCTTAAGATGTCATAGCTCTCGTTTGCACAAGGCTTGTTTGACACTATTGACTCATTTGGGTCATCAATCAAGTTGTTTGAGATTAATGGGTTAGTAGTTAATTAGCCATGCATTGGAAGAGTTAGTTAGACATGCTTGAGAAAAGAAATAACAAAAGAGAAGAGGTAAAGAGAAGAAGTTACACTACAAAAAGAAATTAAAAACAAATGGAAAGCACAAGTAAATGGAAAGAAGAAAGAGAAGTAATTACTTGTATTAGCTTGTCACCCTTCAAATACAACTCTTACACACTCTCTCTCTTTCACTCTAATGGCTAAAACTAAAAGTAGAAGAAGAAGAACAACAATAATAACTACAATCCTAAAAACAAGATTACAACAATGCTCTAACTCTGGATATCCCTCTCTTCAGACCCCAGGGGGGTATTTATAGGCACCAGGGGGTATTTATAGGCACCAGGGGAAAGGGGGCCAGGGGGACGACCTCTGGCCCGAAGCCCGGGTGCGCGCGCGCCTGGCTTCGGGCAGCACGCCGTCCCATCAGTCTTCTGTCGTCTGGATTTCTTAGATTCAGGATTTGATGCCCTGGGCTGACAAAATCTCCTCCCTAAAGTCAATGGCTGCTTGGTAGGCCTTTAATCACCCATTAAATGGTGGTTTAGGGTCTTCTTCTTCATTTGCACACCATGAACCTAGGATTAAGCAAGCAGAGCTTTATTAGCAGAATTTTACATCAAATAAATATGAGAATGTGATGAAAATTATGCAAAATTAGAGACTAATCAGCCACCTGAGGATCGAGACCAGGCATGTCTTCATAGCTTCAAGCAAAGACATCTATATATTCTTTTATAAAAGATATAAGGTCTTGCTTTTCTGTTGGCAACAAACTTTTCTTATAGAGATGAGCTTCGGGAGTATTTGATTACCCACATCAATTTGGATTACTTTATCCTCTGTAGGAGGGTCGCGTTGTTTAAAATATTTCTTTCACTGAAGATTAAGTTATTGAGCCCATGGATCAGTGTTGAATGGCTCAATATCCTCTTCTCATTCCACTTGACTGGTTGATATCATGTTGGCGAAGAGCTTCTTAAAAGCAACCCCCAATCTTATGTAAGATTCCTAATCTGATGAGTCTGAGGAATGTGATGGTAGAGACTTTTAAGATTCTGAATCAGATTGAACGAATGGGGTAACGTACCCCAACCCCCTGCGAGTCTGATCGTAGTAGTTGGTAGGCTTTCCTTTTTTTACGAAAGGTTATAGAGAGATGCATCATTCCTTTTCAAATTTATGCCTTCACCACGACGTAAGTTGTATCCCATTTCTTTCATCATACAGTGCGTCGACCGTGCATAGTGAAAGAATTGTGAGGGCTCCAAGTCTTCATCTGAATCGTTGGATGTAGTAATCCAATATCAGGCTTTGCCATATATGATTGGCAATTGGTCCTTCTTAGAAGGTGGAACTACAAACACAGATCCATCATTTTTCTCTACGTGCATGCATGCCATTGACATTGGCAGGGGCATGTATAGAGGACTCATGTCAACATGACTATTTACATCTTCGCAACACAAGAATAATTGAAATTGGCATTTTCATTAAGGACCCATTTGTCACCATTATCGGCAAAATTATTACAATCAAGATCATTCAGATATGCCACAATTAGTTTTTCATCAAAAGAAACCTCTAGATCATCTCCTGGTTATAAGTCTGCTTCATTTCCGCTACCGATGTTGTTTGGCAATGGTTTTTCCATCACTTTATCATTCTCTTTAGAAAGTAGAGAATCAATGAAGTAGTTCTCTACTCCTTAGAATGATTGCATTTCAGCGAACACCATTCTGACCATCGCCTTGTCATCCATATATTTAAAGCATTGATGGAGCGTGGAAGGCACAATCCAATTGGCATGGATCCAAGTCATCCAAGCAGAGATTATAAGATGTGTCAGCGTCAATGACGTAACATGTCACTTCTGATTTTAAATCTCCAATTTGGCACCAGAGACGGATCCTGCCCAAAAGACGACTACTCCCGGTGTTGAAGCCATATATGATCATAGTCGTAGTTGACAACCTGCTCAGAGGGATGCCGAGAAAATAAAGAAGTCTTCTGGGAATGATGCTTAGAGTAGACCCCGGATCGACTTGTATTCTCTCAATATGTGTGGATCCAATGTGCCCTATGTAGTACAAGGGTCTGTCATTTCGGTTGTCCTTGAGGAGCATGTCTTTAGGAGAGAAGGTAATGCATGGTACATGCTGTCGTACCATATGACATTGGGAGTATGAAGCTCCATCATCCTTTGTAGGGATTGTTATTGTGTCATAAGTGATTCTAAATTATCAAGAACATTCCTAAGTGCTTCTCTTATTTTCTTTTAGAGGTGGAGTAGCTCGTGCAGGGTAATATGAGCTGGAATATTGGCCAATTGTGCCAATATGTCAAAGCGGAAAGGAGCATTGAGTTCTCAAGAAGGATTCTTCTTCAAGGATTCATCAAAATGAATCTCCTTCTGCTTTTCTTTGTCCTTAAGCACTGGGGCCTGGACAGGTGCAGCGGTCCCGACGTTGTTGGTGGTTATGCCCTATCGGGTATCTAGTCATACTGTTGCAAGTACTGTTTACCAGAGCGTATGCGCACCGGCTGCAAGGTAGCAGGCTGTGTTGTTAAGGCAAGCTTCTCTCCTTCTGAGTCACTGAAAGAGGCTACAATCACAGAGTCATCATCTGTTGTGAGAGAGACGACATTGCATGACTTGTCTTTGAGCTTGGGTTTGCTAGTTTCCTATTGCTCATCTTTGATGATATCTGGGTGGACCCACATGATCTCTCCAGATTCTGTCGTCATCGAAATGAGTCCCTTAGCTTTTTGCTTTTCAGCCATTGGATTGATGACATCCAATCTGGCTTTAGGGACTGGGACCAATCCATCTTGGATAGCCATCTTCGGGAAGGTCTTGAAATTAAGAGTCATCATGTTGGCGGTGACTTTTTTATTCTGACTTGAGTGTTAAAACTCCAGCATCTACCAATGCTTGGATCTTGTCCTTGAGGACAAAACATATGATGGTAAGGTGATGCACCATCTTATGAAAGAGGCAGTAGTTAGGATCATTTGTACGCCCTATTTTATTAGGTCGCTAAACTTTGGATAACTTAAGCTTGTTAACCTTGTGAAGCAAGTGAAAGATTATCACCGCCTGCTCGTGTTTGAAGGAGTACACCTTTGGCGGAAATTTGAACTCCTGAATGCCATTGATGCCGCTCTTCTGCTTTGGTTGAGCTGCCCATGACAGCTCAACGGCCACAGTTTTCTTCTCCTTTGATGGGAAGATTGGGCTGCATCACGCCCCTTGGTATTGACCCCCACTTATTCTTGGGCATTGAGGGGTCAAACTTCTTAGCCGATTTCTCGGCTATCTCAGCTTGCTCCACAAGCTCTTTCCATGTATGGGCTTTGACAACTCCCATACGTATTTTCACTTTATCGAGAAAATTATGCCGGCATGTCTGAGTAGCATGGGCAATAGCAATGCAACGGGGCATATAAAAGAAAGGTTGCAGGATCTCTTAATATATTCCCACACAGATTTTTCTCCTTTTTGGACCATCGAGAGAGCTTATTCATAGTCACCTCGGTGTCGTCCTCATAGAATTGAGAGAGAAACTGGACTTCTAGGTCAATCCAAGAATTGATGAAGCCACTGGGTAGGCTCCTGAACCAATCAAAGGCTACCCCTTAAGGGTGCCAATGAATAGTCCAGCCATGATGTCGTCATTATCTATTTTATTACCGGTTTAGGACCGGAAGTAATAGATATGCTGGTTGAGTAAGCTCTTGCCATCGTACTTGTGCAACATAGGTGGCTTGAATTCTGGTGGATATGGCACTGAATCTCATTCCAGTGGGTAAGGACGAGTCATCTCTACCTTCTTCAGTTCATCTCTCTGAGCTAAGGATGCAATCTGACCTTGGATGCCTTTGATTACCTCGACATCAATCAAGAAGCTTTCCTTTGACCTTTTCAGTCTTAGGATGTTCATCGTTATTGTACTCCTCTTCATCGTGATTGCTACCAGTGTCCTTGGTGTTCCAGTTGACCAAGAGCCGAGTGATTGATGTTTTTACCTGCACACAAAAATACAAAATTTCAGAACTTTATAATAGTAGTGCAATGTGCTCAATTTTACCGCTATAGCAAGTGGTTATGCGGGTCGTGATCCACAAGGAGGGACTAGCGATCGAAGCTTTTTTAGCAAGTTCTCCTTTAGGTTACAAAGAATGGTTAAAAATTTTCTTTTAGTTCTTTAAAAGAAAAGGAAAAATAAGTTAAAGTTAAGTTAAAAAGAAAGTGATAGATTGAGAAGGTGGAGAAATAGAAAATGAATATGTACAAAGAAATTGAAAAAGAGTGAAAAAGATTTGAAAGATTGTGGTGTTGTGATTTACACTAAAAAATTAAAAGAAAGAAAACTAAAACCTAAAAAAAAAAACGTACTTACCTCTTCGACGCCTGCTTACCTTTGACCCGTATCGACGATTCACCTTTGTTTGAAGGCGAGCGAAGTATGACAAATAGGATCTTCCCCATTCCCGATTTACACTATGAAATGAAGGGGCAAGCTACGCTACCATAGAAATTGATATCTATCACTATAAGTCATGAACGACACTTGCAAGGGCAAGACAACTTCGAGGCTATCGGATTCTTTTGGATCCACAAACACAGAGAGGGAAGCAAACAAAAATAAGAATAGAAAAGAAAAGAAAACTTCGATTCGATTCAAATAACATGAAAGACAAGATTACTTATACCAGTGTCACCCTCAGTACAAGCTTGTTCTCATTCCTCCATGAAAGTCTCCTCTCCACTCAGTTACATAAAGAAAATAAAAATTATATAAAAGAAAACTAAAAACCAAAATTACAAACTACAGTATAGCCTAATTCTACTCTCTGCTTGGTCCTTCTCCTTTTTGCCTTTGAGATTGTAGGTATTTATAGAAGAAATGCAGAGGTTAGAGGAGTATGAAGATAGGGGAAGCTGACTATTTTTGAATTTAAATCCTCCCCTTATCTCCAAACTTTATTTGATGTAGATATTCAGTTCTGATCTGCAGTATGTTAGCGTGTTGGTTGCTGAATATAACTTATCAAATGACAAAATTAGAAAGAGCGCGATCAGCTTAAGAGTTATAGCCCTTTACGTCTATTTTCTGGATCATCTTGAATCATCAAATTTTAGTTTCGGTAGCGAAAGTTATGATTCAAATACTAAAATGTATCCAGTCAGAATTCGAGTCATAATTTCTTCATAACATCCGTTGATCTTCTCTCTATCCATTTATCCCTTTGGATTGGACTCTGTATTTGATGTTATCCTCGGTAGATTTTTAGCTTTAACTACTTGATTCACCAATAACTGAATTTAACCAACTGAATTTGGGATCATCCTCCTCTAACCAAATAGATCTAGTTAAATCTAAATTTAATTGATATTTATTGATTTTATCCTCTTTCTCCCTATGATTATCTTCTGCAAAATAGATATTTAAGACAAGGAATTTAGCAGATTTATTACATGATAAATGTGAAAATGTAACAAAAATAATGCAATAAATGTGTGCAATCACACCCCCACCTATCTTTTGCTCGTCCTCGAGCAAAACAATAAAACTAAACTAAAGATTATTAGACCACTTTCGCAGGTCACGCGATTGCACTGAGCATGTATAACAAGCCATTAAACCTCTAGGTTTCCCCTAGAGGACGAGTTTTGTCTCGTGAGGGCTTTCAGTTTCCACCCAAAAATTCATAAAGAAAGAGAATAATGTTAGTATTTTGAAACACATTTTGAAAGAGAAAAATATTTGAAATATTATTGTAAGATTTAAGTAATATATAAGTTGTAGAAAAATCGAAATTTTCATTCTTAAACTTAGTCTCTATTCAAAAAATTATTATCAATCAAAGTGAGGAGTCAATTGTACTTCTCATCTAGTCTGTTACTTTACCTAAGTCATAGCACCTTCGTGACCATGAAATTTTGACTAAGGGTTCTTTAACTCTAACTCTTATGCCTTATTTTATATATATATTATTTTATTTTTGATGGTATTATTCCTTAGTTTTATTAGGCTTTCTAATCTACCCATGTAACGAGCCTTTAATCGGTTACTCCCATACCCGAAAGCCCATCACTCTAGTTTTGATGATGATCAACTCATGTAGTTATGTTTACTAATGATCTTGTGTTTAAATAGTGACAGATTCATGATCAAGATCTTAGTTGGTGCATAACTTCAACAAGGATTTAAAGTCAAGATTTGGAGCTAGCACGGTGTTTTGGACCAAGTCAAGAAGGCTTCAAGTGAAGACTTCAAGAAGATGAAGACTTGTGTCTAGATTTGTTTTTGTAAGATTTTATTTTAGATAAAATGTAAAGGATAGAATAGTTGGTGGATTGCTCAAGTATATTATACACACACACACTCTTGATTTAATTGTCTTTTCATAAAAGAATTTTCAGTTTAGAAAAGACTTTCATTTTGGAAAAATATCATTTTGGTTTTCGGTATTTCATTTACATATGTTTAACCCAAAACCATATTTAGAGCTTAATGTCAAAAACATAGATATTTCATCTTGATTGTGTAGTGGATCATATCCATACACACTATGCCTTAAATGAATTACAATATCTTATTTTTGTATTTGGAGAAGTTTTGAAAAAACAAGTTTTAGAAAAATCAGTTTGGAAAAATACCGTTTTGTTTTGAACCAATATTTCTAACTTACAAAAATAGTCCAAAACATTTGTAACATGCCTTGATTTTGTGCAAGCATGTTTGATTATCAAAGTATAACATTGAAACTATTTTTGTAGATTTTTCTGTATTTTATGGGATTTTATATGAGCCAAAAGACCAAGTTTAAATCCCAAATTTCTGTTTCAGGCTTCAACAAGTCGACTGTATAGTCGACTAGGTCTGAAGTCGGTCGACCGAATCGGTCAACCAACATGCACAGCGTGCACGCCTTGACCTGGCAGATGGCCGGTCGACCGACCCGGTCGACCGTCCAGAGAGCTCTGCTCTATGAAAATGCCCCGGCCGACCGGGCGGTCGACCGGACAGAGAGTCTGCTCTCTGTATCTGGCCTCGGTCGACCGACCCGTCGCCGATGGCACACGGTCTGAAATATGACCGTTGGCCGGTCGACCGGGCGGTCGACCGCCAGTTCTGTCAGACCCCAACGGCTAGTTTTTTCCAGCCTATAAATTTGGGGGTTTGGGCATTATTTTTTCTCTAAGATTTCTAGTGGACTTTGAGCCAGTTTTTCCTACTTCATTAAAAGAGTTTTTTCACTAAATTGAGAGCTAATACTTCCAATCAAAGGGGAGTTTATAAAGAGTGTTTAAAAGAGATTCTTTGAGTTTTCCTCCACCACTCTCATCCTTGTTTTTCTCACCAACACTTGAGCAACCCATTGAGTGTTGTAGTGAGATAGTTTTTAGGTGATCGAAGTGTTGTGATCACCAAAGACTTGTTCTTTGTTCTTTGAGGAGGCGGACGTGTGTTCGCATTGTTTTGGGTCCTAGTGTGGACTCGGTGTTTCGGGTTCGGTTGCGAACTCCGTGTTTGAGGTGCGGCCTCGGCGAGCCGGTGGGCTTGCGGTGTGTACGGGACTAGAGAGTCCGAGGGTTTGTAGGTGTTGCGGCACCAAGGAGTGATCCATTGGGATCAAGCATAGTGGAAATCCTTCGTGTGTCGAAGGCGGGGATGTAGAGCAAGTGTGCTGGAACCTCGAAACAAATCCCTTGTGTTTGCGATTGCTCACTCTCTCTCTATCTCCTTGTGTTTATATCTTGCATGTGTTTATTGCTTTAATCTTTATATGCTTGATATACTTGTGTGCTCATATTGATATATTGCGTGGGATTGTTTGGTAACACTTGTATTCAACCAAGAGAGCCAACGCGGCACCTCAACCCATATCTAGGGGAATCTTGAGGAGTTAGTTCAGAGCCCTTCACGGGGAATTCGGCTACACTCTTGTGTTATACGTGGTGTTTTAGTGTAATAGTTTTGTTTAGGTCATAATAGTTTTTTAATTCCATTTAGTGACCATTATATTAGCCATCACCTATTCACCCCCCTCTAGGTGAACTTACAATTGGTATCAGAGCCAAGTGCTCTTGATTTGGGTCTTACAACCTAGAGTTAAAGATCCTCTTTTTAGGCTAATCACAATATTTGTACACACACCATGGACTTCATGTCACCACCCTTATTTGACATTCTTAACATCCAAATTTGGAAGGTTAAGATGTCTTTGTACCTCAAAGCCTTAGGAATTCATGTTTATCTTGCCACCACTAAAAATGATTATTGTTTAAATGGTAAGAACATTGAGACTAATACAAAAGCCCTACATGCTTTAAGATCTACCCTAATGATGATTATTTATCTAGGGTTGCTAATCTTGATTTGGCTTTTGTAGTTTGGAACACCCTCCTCTCCCTTGGCGAAAATGATCAATACTATGCGGGGAGTGACTCGGATGTTGAAGCGACATCTCCAACGTGTGCTATATGGTCCAAGGGGATAACCCCTTGAGGTAAACACCGAATCCGAGGATGAGGATGTTAACATGTCATATGAAGAGCTTTCTACATTTTGTCAATTATTGCTTGAAAAATATGACATGCTTAAGAAAGATAATAAAAATTGGAAAAAGAAATTTGATTGCATGCTTAATAACAAGGATTCATTAGAAACTAAGGTTGCATGCTTAGAAAAGGAAAAAGATGTTTTGAATAATGAGAATATTTCCTTGATGTCTAAATTGAATTTTTATGTGAAGGAAATATGATTTTGAAAGATAAAATTATTTTTGTGGAAACTCAAAAGGAAATTGTTTTAAAAGAAAATACTCTTTAAAAAGAAAAATGTTTGAAAAAGAAAAAGTTAAAGTTTCTAAAGAGAAGAATGATTCTATATCTCACTATACTTTTCATGCCACCATTGAAGATAGTGAGATTGATCTTTTGAAAAATAAAATTGATAGTTTGAGCTCAACTTTGAGCTCATGTGCATTTAATCATTCTAGGTTGAAGTCTATGTTTTCAAAGAAACAAACTCCACACATTCATGCACATCATCATCATGCTTATGTTGCACGTCACGATCATACACATTCACATAAGCATTCTAAGGTGTACACATGTACACATTGTAGCCGCAAAGGCCATCTAGAAAATTTTGTTTTGATAGATTACATCATATTAATTTTGCTAAAAATAAGAATGTTTGGGTTCCATTAAATGCTAACCCCCGTGGACCCAAGAAAAAAATGGGTACCAAAGTCCCCACTATTTGTATTCGATGTAGGTGAGGGTTCTCACAAGACGTGAGAGATTTGGTGCCTTGATGGTGGATGCAATGGACTTGATGGACACATATTGAATGCATCGCTATCAAGGAAGTTTTGGTGGGACGACCACCATGTTTGGAGCTTTGGAGTTGGTAACAATCTCTAAACTCCTATTTTATTTATGTACATGCTTTTATTTTCATATATCATTAAGCATGTTCATGTTTTCATGTTTTTGAGCTTCATGTGGTAAATGATAGTTTAAATGTAGTTTTTATCAAAACTTGCATTATACATGTACAAATAGTGAGTTACATATGATTTATATATGTTTGTACTTCATGCTCATTTGTACCCCTATATGCACATGTATAGACTATTTTGATGATTCTTTCATTTATACATGCTTTACCAAATTTTCATGTTTTACTTCATGTATATGTCTTTTTAATTCAAATCTAATAAATACATGTATACCCGTGAGTCTCTTGCCTTCATGCAAATACCTTTGATAGACTCTTTTATGTTTGGGATATGTATGTGTATTGTTAGGATTGGATGAATCATACATATACCTAGAAGTGTGTTTTGTTTTAATGAAAAATGAATTTTCATGTTTGTTTGATAAAATGAATTTTTATGATTTAAAATTTTATACTCACACTTTTCGAGCTTCAATGATTATTTTCATGAAAAGGCTAATTACATGATTTTTGAACACTCACACTTTATTTTTGTCATGACTTAGTTTCATGGACATATTTTTGAGCCTTATAGACTATGAGTGTAAAATTTTGTGTATTTAGTATGATTTATGAAAAACATATGATTTGATGGTTTGAAGGATCTTTAACTAGTTTTTCAAAACTATTTTAACTAGTTATTTATTCTTCAATGTTTATGAGATATAACATCCTATTATTGTTTCAATTGGTATCATTGAATCGTTTCATTGGTATCAATTTGACTCTATATTTGTGTATACTCATTTTTGTTTTATTATATATGTATGTATCAATGACAATTGGTATATATTTTTGATACATATATATGATTTTCATGTGCTTAACTTACAATTGGTTCACATTTTTAAAGCACAAAGTTTATGATGAAAATATATATATATATATATTTGATCATTATGTTTACTATTGGTATTAATATGTTTCAACTTCATATTTGTTAAATTTCAATTGGTATCAATATGATTTACAATAATGATTATTTTCATTTGGTATCTTAAAAATTTGTTTGCTTTACAAGAGCTCTGATACCTTTAAATTTTGTTTAAGAAAAATAAAATTTTTGAGTTGTATTTCCTATATGCAAGGAGAGCTTAACATCTCTTCTACATATAGATTCATGTTGAGTGTATCTTGTATTGAGGAGCTTGACAACTCTTCTTTATGTGGTACACGTGTGTAGGAGAGCTTCACATCTCCTCTTATGCATTACATAATATGCGTTATGTGAATTAGGCTTGTCATCCCTCTTTCATGTAATGTATATGTGTAGGGAAGCTAACTTAGCGTCTTCCTCTTCATGAATGTATATCGCATATAACCTTTTATTGATTAATTTATGTTTACCCCTTATTAATCTCTTTGTTTATGACAAAAAGGGGGTGAAAATTTGTTCTTACTTTCACCCCTTTGTTGATGATTGACAAAAAGGGGGGAAAGATTTCGGATTTATATGCATGTTAGTAGAATTTATGTTTATGCATATATGTTTTTGTTTTGCAAATAGGAGAAAAAGAATTTGTTTTGGTTTATCTCCATTCATTTGCATACATATTTATGTGCTTCATTTCTATATTTATTGTTTATTTGTTATGCATGAGTTAAGGGGGAGCTTCTTTGAAGCTTTACTTTAATCCATGCATATATCACTTCATGAGTTTTGTCATCATCAAAAAGGGGAGATTGTTGGCCCGAAAGCCCATCACTCTAGTTTTGATGATGATCAACTCATGTAGTTATGTTTACTAATGATCTTGTGTTTAAATAGTGACAGATTCATGATCAAGATCTTAGTTGGTGCATAGCTTCAACAAAGGATTTAAAGTCAAGATTTGGAGCTAGCACGGTGTTTTGGACCAAGTCAAGAAGGCTTCAAGTGAAGACTTCAAGAAGATGAAGACTCGTGTCTAGGTTTGTTTTTGTAAGATTTTATTTTAGATAAAATGTAAGGATAAAATAGTTTGTGGATTGCTCAAGTATATTATACACACACACTCTTGATTTAATTATCTTTTCATAAGAATTTTCAGTTTAGAAAAGACTTTCATTTTGGAAAAATATTATTTTGGTTTTCGGTATTTCATTTACATATGTTTAACCCAAACCATATTTAGAGCTTAATGTCAAAAACATAGATATTTCATCTTGATGTGTAGTGGATCATATCCATACACACTATGCCTTAAAATGAATTACAATATCTTGTTTTTGTATTTGGAGAAGTTTTGGAAAAATAAAGTTTTAGAAAAATCAAGTTTGGAAAAATACCGTTTTGTTTTGAACCAATATTTCTAACTTACAAAAATAGTCCAAAACATTTGTAACATGCCTTGATTTTGTGCAAGCATGTTTGATTATCAAAGTATAATATTGAAACTATTTTTGTAGATTTTTCTGTATTTTATGAGATTTTATATGAGCCAAAAGACCAAGTTTAATCCCAAATTTCTGTTTTAGGCTTCAGCAAGTCGACTGTATAGTCGACTAGGTCTGAAGTCGGTCGACCGGATCGGTCGACCGACGTGCACAGCGTGCACGCCTTGACCTGGCAGATGGCCGGTCGACCGACCCGGTCGACCGTCCAGAGAGCTCTGCTCTCTGGAAATGCCCCGGCCGACCGGGCGGTCGACCGGACAGAGAGTCTGCTCTCTGTATCTGGCCTCGGTCGACTGATGGCACAACGGTCTGAAATATGACCGTTGGCCGGTCGACCGGGCGGTCGACCGCCAGTTCTGTCAGACCCCACGGCTAGTTTTTTCCAGCCTTAAAATTTGGGGGTTTGGGCATTGTTTTTTCTCTAAGATTTCTAGTGGACTTTGAGCCAGTTTTTCCTACTTCATTAAAAGAGTTTTCTCCACTAAATTGAGAGCTAATACTTCCAATCAAAAGGGGAGTTTATCAAGAGTGTTTAAAAGAGATTCTTTGAGTTTTCCTCCACCACTCTCATCCTTGTTTTCTCACCAACACTTGAGCAACCCATTGATCTATTCATCTTATAGGAGTGTTGTAGTGAGATAGTTTTTAGGTGATCAAAGTGTTGTGATCACCAAAGACTTGTTCTTTGTTCTTTGAGAAGCGGACGTGTGTTTTGGGTCCTAGTGTGGACTCGGTGTTTCGGGTTCTAGTGTGGACTCGGTGCTTCGGGCTCGGGTGCGAACTCCGTGTTTAAGGTGCGGCCTCGGCGAGCCGGTGGGCTTGCGGTGTGTAGGGGACTAGAGAGTCCGAGGGTTTGTAGGTGTTGCGGCACCAAGGAGTGATCCTTGGGATCAAGCATAGTGGAAATCCTTCGTGTGTCGAAGGCGGGGATGTAGAGCAAGTGTGCTGGAACCTCGAAACAAATCCTTGTGTTTGCGATTGCTCACTCTCTCTCTATCTCCTTGTGTTTATATCTTGCATGTGTTTATTGCTTTAATCTTTATATGCTTGATATACTTGTGTGCTCATATTGATATATTGCGTGGGATTGTTTGGTAACACTTGTATTCAACCAAGAGAGCCAACGCGGCACCTCAACCCATATCTAGGGGAATCTTGAGGAGTTAGTCCAGAGCCCTTCACGGGGAATTCGGCTACACTCTTGTGTTATACGGGTGTTTAGTGTAATAGTTTTGTTTAGTCATATATATTTTTTTATTCCGCATTTAGTGACCATTAGATTAGCCATCACCTTTCACCCCCCCTCTAGGTGAACTTACAAACCTAAGTTATGTTAGAACCCTCCTCTACACCTATCTCATGCATTATCCTCAATGTATGAATTAATGCATAGATGCATGAAAAAGAAGAAATGGAAAGGAATATTACCTTAAGGTGGTGGTTCCGGTGGTGGTCTGATTTGGTCAAGCGTTGATACCCAATCAAGATAATATGGTGGTTCACGGAATCTACCTTTACTGACCTCTTTTCTATTTACATATTTACAGTCCCCAATATGAATAGAATCATGAAAGATCCTATTGTGAAACTTGCTCCCTTTACATGACTAGTCCTGGAAAATCATCACGGAGTCATCATGGTTTATACCTATGTCTAACATGAATGCCTAAGGCCTTGAGGTACAATGACATCTTAACTTTCCAAATTTGGATGTTAAGAATGTCAAAGGTGGGTGGTGACATGAAGTCCATGGTGTTGTGCAAAATATGTGATTATCCTAAAAATGAGGATCTTTAACTCTAGGTGTTAGACCCAATCAGAGTACCAAGCTCTGATACCAATTGTAAGTCACCTAGAGGGGGGGTGAATAGGTGATGGCTAATCTAATGGTCACTTAATGCCAAATAATGATGAAGCTAAAACAATTATGACCTAATTAAATCTTTTTACACTAAACACCACGTATAACCAAGAGTGTTGTCGAATTCCCCGTGAAGGGCTCTGGACAAACTCCTCTAGATTCCCCTTGAATGGGTTGAGGTGCCGCGTTGGCTCTCTTGGTTGAATACAAGTGTTAGCAAACAATCCACCGCAAGTATATCAATTATGCACAATGAATATATCAAGCATATAAAGATGTACAATAAAAGTATGCAAGATATAAAGGAGATAGAGAGAGAGAGATGGCAATCGCAACACAAGGGTATGTTTCGAGGTTCGAGCACACTTGCTCTACATCCCCGCCTTCGACACACGAAGGATTTCCACTATGCAAGATCCCAATGGATCTCTCCTCGGTGCCGCAACACCTACAAGCCCTCGGACTCCCTAGTCCCGTACACACGCAAGCCCCACAAGCTTGCCGAGGCCGCACCTCGATCCAAAGAGTTCACAACCGAACTCCAAACCACCACGAGCACACTTGCCCGTCTCCTCAAAGAACAAATGAAGTCTTTGGTGATCACAACACTTTGATCACCTAAAAGCTCTCACTACAACACTCCTATAAGATGAATAGCAATGGAAAGCTCAAGTGTTTGTGTGAGAAAACAAGGATGAAGCTATGGTGAAAACTCAAGAAATCTCTTTTAACACACTCTAATAAACTCCCTTTTGATTGAAAGTATTAGCTCTCTATTTTTTGGAGAAAAACCTCTGGAATGAATGGGAAAAACTGGCTCCAAGAGTCTCCAAAATCTTGGCTCAAAACAATGACCAACCCCCAATTTATAGGCCAGAAAAATATAGCCGTTGGGGTCTGTCAGCCTGCCGGTCGACCCGTGCGGTCGACCGCCAACGGTCAGAAATCCGACCGTTGGAGCCACGGTCGACCGCCCGGGTCGACCGAGCCACTGGAGCAGAGAGTCAATTCTCTGTCGGTCGACCTGTACGGTCGGCCAAGATTTCCAGAGAGCAGAGCTCTCTGGAGCGGTCGACCCGCACGGTCGGCCGTCCTCCAGTGCACAAAGGCGTGCATGTCTGTGCACGTCGGTCGACCGAGCCGGTCGACCGACTTCAGACCAAGTCGACTATATAGGAAGCAAGTCGACTTATCTGAAGCCTGAAACAGTTTTCTGGGATTTAAAACTTGGTCTTTTGGCTCACATAAAAATCCCATAAATACATAGAAATTCTACAAAAATAGTTTTACCAATATACTTTTATATACAAACATGCTTGCACAAAATCAAGGCATGTTATAAAATTTGCCTATTTTTGTAACTTGGAAATATTGGCTCATGATAAAAACTGTTTTCCCAAAACAATATTTTTCCAAAAACATGTTCTTCCAAATCTTCATCAAATACAAAAACAAGATATACTTTTAAAGCATAGTGTGTATGGATATGATCCACTACACAATCAAGATGAATATCTATGTTTTTGACAATAAGCATAAATAAGGTTTTGGTTGAACATGTAACTTTGAATACCAAAACCAAACTATGTTTTTCCAAAATGAAAGTCTTTTCTAAATCTGAAAATTCTTTTATGAAAAGACAACTAAATCAAGAGTGTGTGTGTGATATATACTTGAGCAATCCACCAACTATTCTATCCTTTACATTTTACTCTAAATGTAAAAATCTTATACCTAGACACAAGTCTTGATCTTGAAGTCTTCTCATCATCTTGACTTGGTCCAAGCTTGATCCAAAAGCTCCTTGATCACACCGTGCTAGCTCAAATCTTGACATTTTATCCTTTTTTGAGCTATGCACCTACTAAGATCTTGATAATGTTTTCCATATGTTTGCAAAGGGGAAAACTTACAATAAAAGTTTGAGGAGCTAAATTACAAGTATTCTCAAAAGATTACAAGTAGATCTCCTCAGAGATTCTGGGAAAATGTGCCGATAGGAGTCTGGTCAGCACGCGACCACTTTGTCCCTTTGACGATGCGAGCGATGAGATTCCCTTCTCGCCTGGTTCGGGGAATCAGAGAATAGAGGATTGGTAGAACCCTCTGCTGCTTCTCAAAATCGCCTTCAATAAGGAATTCTTCTCGCCTGGTTCCGGAGATTCCTTGAGAAGAGGACGATGTTAGGGTATCAAACACCCTGATTAGAGAAAGCAATTCTCTAAAAAGTCTCTGAATTCGAGAGCACGCGGTGCCTTGTGAAGAAGCCTCTGCTTGTGGAGTCCTCCCGTATGCATGCGTCTCTCCTTGATTCCTCTCCGTTGATCGATCTCTCCTTCTCTGTTGATTTCTCTCGATTGATCCTCTCTCCCTTTGTGCCCCTGACGGGCTATTTATAGGGAGAGCAAGGGTATATCGTCCCCTTTGAAGATATGGAAACAGATTGAACCGAATCTGTTTGAATCTGGAAAGTAGCCTTACTGTGAGGCTAGGATAGCTTCTGCGGAGCTAGAAAATGGCAAGTCGGTTGATCTGTTTTGATCCTTTCCATATTGTTAGGAGATTCTCCTGATCCTCTTACTCGTTTCAAGAGAGTCAAGAGATTGCGGCAATTACCTGCCATATTTGAATCCTGATTGGATTTGATTAGATTGAATCCGATCTCATCAGGAGATTTTGATTGGTCAAAGGTTGACCATAGCAGGCTGATAGCGGAGCTGCCCGCTTTGAAGCTCATAGCGGAGCTAGAGGCAATTCCTAGCGAAGTCCGAAAAGAGGGTTTCGGCGAAGCTATCAGTTAGCTTCCTGACGATGCTCTGGATGATGCTAGCCTCTCAAACGAGGCTATCTCCTTGGGCTAATGTAATGCTAAATGCTAGCATTTTAGACCTGCTGAGGTCTGTTTAGAAATAATCCGGGTTCACTGTTCTGCTTGCTGGATCAGTGGAGTCCAAACCGCTTCCCTGTCCCTTGGAGGGGGTGAAAACTGGTCTTCAGCTCGTCTGTCCCTTGTCTTTTGTAAATGTCAACAAGTTTAGACATCGTTCGGACCAATGAGAATCTTATCTTTTTTAAGTGTCAACAAGACCCCTTCAAAGTTTTCGGAGTCTGCAATAGCTCAGACTTTGAAACACTTTGAACTACTGTGATGGTATGTGGAGTATGAACGTCGCCATGATGGTTGAGTTCAGCTTCGCCTTCAATCCTGCTTTGGGATGAATTCGCCGAAGAATTGCACTGGTTCGCGAGTAGCTTCGCGTCGGGGTAGCTCAGTATCTTGGCTTCCAAGAAATAAGTTCGCTTTGGAACTCCTGTTGCCTTTTCAAAACCACTGCCGTGGGGCGGTTACGAGGAGGATCATTCCTTCTTTCGCGCCAATCGAGAGAGATGTTCTCCGATTTGCACGTTTCCAAGGGAGGATATTCCCTTTATTCAAGGCGCCATAAGTGCCTTTTATGAGGGAGACGTTTTCTCCCTTTGCACGGTTCCAAGGGAAAACCGTCCCTTCCATCAAGGCGCAGTAAATGCCTTGAATGCGCTCGTGCTTCCACGCTTGAGGTGATCGCACTCAGGCCATGGGCCTATAAATAGGACACTTGAGGTCCTCTGAAGAGAAATGCCTTGCCTTTCTTCTCTTCTCTTGGTTGTGAGAGATACTCAGTCTCTGAATTAGTGGAAAACCCGCTCTGGTTGTCTAACCGGCCAGGACCAGTAAGTCTTGATCATTCAAAGACTTCACTGCTTTTAGGGAACTCATCTCCCTTGATTTAGCTTTGGCAGCTCGCTTCAGGGATTAGCTTCCCTTGTTCTTCATCTTGCAATTGGCTGCTGCAGAGAAGGATCTCATCATAGCTTTCTGTGAAGCTATCATCTTGGCTTGATCAGTGAAAGATCGTTGCTTGTTAAGTCCGCTGCGCAGGCAGGACTTGGGACTTGGCTTCTTCAATTTTGAGCCAGTCTTGCCATATTGGTGAGGTTGAGACTGTTCTTCACAAGATCAGTCTGACTTTGCCGTATAGGCGAGGCTAGGACTTGGCGTTTGCTGAACCAGCCCATGGTTGCCGTGCAGGCGAGGCTTATCCTCTGCCTTGACTGAAGTTGGATTACCTTGCCGCCGAAGAATCTGACTTAGTATTTTTGCAGCTCTTTTGTGCTTGACCGTTAACCTGCTCCAATTTGCCTTGCAGTGAGCTATGCTTGCCAGTCTGGTGACTTGATGGAAGAAGCCATAAAATTGCTTATGCTTCCCCGGTTGAAGCTTTACTTTTAAGCAGGAACAATTCGGGGCAGCGAATGCGCGTCCCAGGGGCTGTTGCAGCCTCTTACCTGAGATGATTTCGTTCTGAGGTGAGGCTGGCCGCCGCTTCGTCGGAGGTGATCAGTGAGATCACTGACATCGTTGCCGACTTTCAACTTTGGTGGCCTTGTCGGGGACGATCCACTTCAGGGGAGCGGGCCTCACACCCGTCAGATCCGTGGCATCAAAACTAGTTCCCATTATAGGTGATCTGACGTGTTGGCGGCGATAAGCTTTATTGCCAGGCTTCAACAAAAATGGCCTGGCAAGACCTGCCATTTTGTGGAGAAAAATGACCGTGTTCTTGTGGCACCACTGATTACAGCCTTATGCAGGAGGAAGGCCCTTCCTGTCCCGTTGGTCTGGCCTGGGAGCAGATAAAACCGCTTGTATGCCTCAAATGATCTTGTTGGCAACTGAATGTGTTTGTATGAAACACAACTTTGATGTAATATCAATGTACCCTTACTTTTGAATCAATGAAAGTTCATCGTCTGATCATCTGATTTTTGCTTGCTTTCACTGAGAGTTTGCCATTGCTGGGCTAAACTGTGTGCGGAGCTAAGGACATAGTCCTTTTTTCGAATGATCTTCGCGAGACTGGCATGTCTCGCGAGCAGCACGCTTTTTAGAGGGCTAAGGTAGGCCTTTCAGCGAAGCCCTTGAAGGATTGTGCGAAGTCCGCACTTTTGCACTAGTGCGAAGTTAACTCTTAGTAGAGTTGAACCGGCGCTTCTCGGGAAGGCGCTTCGGGCGCTGTTTCGAATTATTCGAAACGGCGGCATGGGCCTTTTTTCGAGGCCTCGTTTCAGGCGCTGATTGGCCTATAAAAGCCCGATTGGGCTGAATATGGGAAGATCTCCCTTTTTTTTTAGAGAACTTTCTATCTCTTCCTCTTCTTCTTCCCCTTTGCTTCAGAGTACTTTGAGCACTCTTGCATTCCTTCAATGGCGCCCAAGAGACGAGCGGGAAAAGAAGTAGCGACTTCTGCGGCGGAGGGCGTTCCTCCTCTGGTCATCGAGCGACCGATCACCGGTAAGGATTTTCCTGTCTGATTAGAGAGTGGTCTCCATCTTTTGGAGCCGATACTCGGCCATTAGGATGATCAAATATGATCTGTCCTTATCAGGGAACTCGTTTCCCTTCAACTTCCCTATTTTGCTTGCACCAGGGAAGTAAGAACTGAACAGTTCTTCTTTGGGCTTTCGCACGAAGCCATACTTGGGCCATCTCCGTACTGTTTGAGGAGAAGGACTTGAATAAGTCCTCTCAGTCATGATGACTTTTGACCATAATGCCCCTTTGATGACGTCAGCCCTTAGGGCTATGTCACTTCCTGCTTTAAGCGAAGCTGGCGCTTTGGATATTTTCTGCAAAGATGCAGTCTTATCCATGAAGTGAAGCTTTTTCAAAGCTATCGCCTTGCAGGCCCTGCTTGCTGGGCGAGGCTATGCCTTAGTGAATTTTTATGCTTTCGCATCCACTTGATTGGTGAACTAATCATAGCTCATTTCTTGTTTTTACAGTACATTACGCCTCCGGCCTCCAGAGCAGTCTGTTCGGTGTAGCCAGTCGAGCAGGGGAAGCATCAGCTTGCAGTTCTATGGGCAGGCTTCATTGTTCAGCGAGCCGAGCTCCCTTGTACGGGATACGCTCATTCAGGGCGGTGGTCCGCAGGCCATGCGGAGCATCTTGACTACGGCTCCATTTGAAGATATCGACCGTCAGGCTTACAGAAAGCCTGACTTCATGTTCGGGGATGCTGCACCAGATCCCGATCGCCAGCTGCAGGCCGGTGAAGGCCAGTGGATCTTCCAGTTGGACGGCGAGAGATTCTATCTCCCGTCCTCTAAGCGGCATTTTGCTTTGTCTTCCTTCGCGAGCGCAACTCAGGCTCGGAAGATGGCGTGGGGCGTGAGCCTAAACGCTGAGTCCGTGAGTGTCGGGAGGTTGACATTCCAGTCCGGCTACTCGAGGGCTGGCCATCCTCGTAGCATAATGGGCTATACCCTGGGAGGTATCGCGGGACCTTCCAGTAGGAGAGACCCAGCTGCGGCGCCGACCTTTGGCACTCAGTTCTGCGAAGTTGACGGGAACTACCCCGCCACCGATTTCAGGACTCCCGGTTGGGTTCCACCCTCCTAGATCGTGGTGGGCGGAGTTGACCAACTATATCCTCACCCATTTTGAGGGGGACTTAGAGAGGTTAAACCTCCATGAGGCCGTCAGGGCGACCTGCTACGGCATCGAGATGAAGGTGGCGTGCTTCTACGCATCCCCTCGAGTTGTATTGCCCGGCCTCGGGGACTTTCTTCACCCCAGTTGGTGAGTTGGGCATGGCCCTGCATGAGATGCGGGAGATCTCTGCTTTGCCCTTCGGGTCTCTTCCATACGAAGAGTACTTTCCTTGTGAAGCGGAGTTGGCTATTCTGGAGAAGCAGGAGCCTGCTCTGCTCGAGACATATCGGGAATTGATGTGCCATTTGCACATTTGCTCCAGCATCCATACTGGTGGCAAGGGTAGCTCGAAGAGCTTGAAGAGCTGGGGGAACTACTTGTTCCGGATATGACTAGTGCACCTGAGGCAGCTCATTGCGGAGTTGCTGAAGAAGACATCTTGGCAAGGATGGAGGTGCATGCTGAAAAGGACATCGTCGTGGCAGAAGATGATGGTCCTCTTGGGAAGGGTGATGTTCTTCGGAGCTTTCACCATCAGGCCCGTCGGCCTATGTCTCGCAAGGTTGCTAGCCGGCTTCTTAACCATCTGGTTAAAGAAATGTGTCGTGCTTCTTCTTCGGGTGACATCGTCCACCCGACTGTGCTGCTGCCTGCCGTCCGCTTGGTTCATGGCCACCGTCTGGGTCTTCTCCCGGCCATGGTGTGTTGTATTCAGAGGGGCCTTCGTGCACTGACGGAGGCTTTCTGCAGGCCAATGGCGTCAAGGCGAGGGAAGGGTGCCGTCCTGCCTTGTGACGGACCCAATCCTAGGGTAGGTTTACCGTACACCTACTTGATGGCGTGGTTCGCCTTGCACTGTCCCAGTTTGATTGGAGCTGGGGAAGACCCTCCCAGGGTGTTCAAACGGCGCTTCTCCGTCGCTTTGAAGGCCGTTCGTGCAGAAAACTTATGTGGCTGAGCCCGTAAGTTAGTGCGTCGTTATGACGCTTATAGCCTGTTCCGTTGTTTTCCTCGCCTGCGGGGTGCAGGATACAACGAGGAATTCCATGATGTGGAATCAGGTCGATCTCCCATGAGTCGGGGTGTTTTCGAGTGGCTGGTCTGTATCCGGCCCTCGCATTTGCTGTACAGGAGTGGGGATACCTGCTACCTGGAGCCCTACGTCCCGAGCCGGTTTGCCCGCCAATTTGGGTATGACAGTTGTATGTGGGCAACCCCAATCCGGACCTGGCTTTCATGGGGAGCCTCATTGATGGGCTCGTGCTTGGCGGTTTTTTTACCGCGGATGACACTGGAGCGTGGCTACGCACGCCGCTGAGGGATCCCGGCCTTTGAACGACCCTGTGTTTCTGCCAATGGTATGCGGCTTCGAACTCCACACCTGCTAGGTTTAATGCCAACCGTTCGGGTGTGAAGTTAATTTCTCATCGGATGAGGCAGAAGGCTTCCGATAAGATGGAGGGCAAACGAGTCCGTGTTCCTGGCATAGAGGAGTTCATCGCTGTAGATGACAGCGGGGCTTCTGATGCGGGGAGCCCTTATTTCGAGGCAGAGACAAGGGCTGATGCCCACGAAGCTGATGCTCGTGAAGCCGGGTCTGGTGTAGTGGGGACAGCTCCCTCACAACATGTGGAGGAAGTGGAAGAAGAGGACTCTGATGTCCACTTCAAAAGGAAGCGTGGGAGTGGATCCCGTAGGAAGTCGTCGGCGAAGAGGCCCCGTCGCCAGACTCCTATCATCGTCGGTAGAGGGTGAGCTCTCTCTGCTGCGCCTCCTTCTGCTGCTCCATTAGTGGCTGAGCCGTCGGTTTGCTGAACCGACTACTGGTAAGATTGGCCTCCATATAATATGCCTTCAGCGCACTTTAAATAACTCATCATTTGCTTTTTGTTGCAGGAGCTGAGGAGCATGGGGAGCAAGGGGACCAGTATGATCCTCTATTTGCTTATGGAGCTGCAGCTGGTTCCTTTACTCGCTCGAAGGAATCTGGAGGTGATGCGGCCGACATTGGCCCGTCGGGCGCTGGGACTTCTAAAGGAAGTCCTATGGCCTCCAGCTCTATCGGGTGGTCTGCGGAGGAATCGGCGAGCGGGCCGGCTATCCGTTGAGTCTGGTAAGAACTTTCCGATGGGACCCCTGGATTCTGATACGGCTGACGAGGTGACATCGGCCTTCGGTAAGACTAAGATCTCTTGGTCCTCGCCTGTTTGCTGCGTCTCCTTTTTGACCTTGGTTTTGTTGCAGGTATTCGTCCCAAGGTGCATCAGCTTCGAAAGAAGCGGCGGGTTTCCCTGAAGGGTCAAGGGCGATATGAGCGCTTCGACCGGGGCAGACGCTGCTGTGTTTGGATGCGCTGTATGGCGACCTGCCTTTTTATCAGCCCAAATCAGCGGAAGGTCCTGAGGTTGAAGGGGCGACAGTCTCGGAGGTATCCTCACTTCCAGTTTACATCAACGAGTGAGGTGCACTGTTTTGCCGAATACGGCATTGAGGGTGATTGTGAGCCCTACCTCTCCAACGCTGGTGTTGAGCCTGTTGCTCAGGAGGTGGTTGCCAGTCCTACCTCCGCGTGGCTGGCGTGCTGGTGTCGCTGAGGACTCCGCCGAGGTCGCCTTTGGCTTGCCCTGCTGCTGTCGGTGTTCCCGCCTTCTTCTTCTTCTTCTCTGCGGCGGTGTCGACTGGGATGGTAGATTGCTCCGAGGTTGTCTCAAGGGTTGATGAAGCTGAGAATAACTTCATCGGTAATCTGGTTGACAGCTTCTATAACAGCTTGGAGCAGACTATCGGTCTCGTCTTGAAGGGCTCGCCTGTGGCGTTCTCGAAGCTGAAGATGGTCCTCTCCGTGGCATTGAGTGTATCCGGGACTTTGAGGGGTACCATCAAGCTGCTGCTCTAGAGCTCCTGGTAGACGACCTTGAGGACGTGGAGGAATGGCGCCGCCTCTATAGTTCAGACGCAGCGTCTTTGGCTGATGAACGGCTCTCACATCTTGTCGCCCAGAGGCGCGAGGCTCAGCTCGCCGCTCAGAGGCTGCTGAGGCTATCTCCACTGACTTGAGGTCCTTGGAGACAGAGGAGGCAGAGGTTGGGAGTGCAATTGACGCTTCCAACAGTTGCTCTTCTTGATGCTGAATTAAGGTTAAGAGGGCTGAAGAGATGATCCGGAAGGCAAATCTCCTCTTATCCAAGGCTACACAGATGCGTCATGAAGAGGCTGCGCGGCTTGAGCAGCTCAGGGCTCGAAGTGAGGAATGGCGGCGCAGAAGTCGTCACAGAGGGCGACTTTGGCGGAGGTCGGCTCGTCTGGCTCAAGCGGTGGACTTCGATGAGGCTGAGCTAAGATCACAGGCGCTGGCCCAGGCTGCGATGACAGGAGGACGAGGCTAGCTTCGCTTGGAGATCGGATCCGATCTTATCATGTACGCCTATAGCCTCCTCCATGTATCCCATCCTTTTGGAATTTATAAAAATCTTTCTTTTGTCGTCTTTGTTTGTTTGGATAATGAGGCGTGGCTGTCTGTTGGTTCAGAGGTCGCGATGACATAACCATTGAGATGTTGCCAGTCTCGAGGTTAGCCCTTGCGGGGCTAAAAGGGGAGATACTTGCCTTTTGTAAATGTCAGCAAGCATCGAGATTGAGACTTAGCTGTCTGCTGGTTCAGAGGTCGCAATGACGTAACCAATTGAGACGCCGCTAAGCTCAATTGTAGATGAAACTTGGCTATCTCCGGTTCAGAGGTCGCAATGACATACTGGTTGAGAAGCCCCAAGCTCAACAATGATGATACTCGTCTTTTGTAAATGTCAACGGTATCGAGACCTGTCTTTTGTAAATGTCAACAGGACTCGGGATTGAGACTTAGCTGTCTGCTGGTTCAGAGGTC
>JAVJIF010007885.1:105000-200078 GCA_038442645.1 Agave tequilana | reverse complement strand
ATATGGTCAGAAAAATCGGGACACGTATTTAGGTACGTATCCTGGGACGGGGTGCTACAGATCATGGTAGATATGGGAACAAGATAAATAAGAAAATATTCAAAAATAATAAAAATACCTTTGAATAGTAAGGTGGCTGGCCTCTTACTAATATCTCAGGACACAGAGTACTACGAAATCTCTGAGCTCTAAGCTAATGAGAACCTTCAGGATCGTCAGAAATTGACTGAGGGAGTAGTAAAATGAAAGAAGCAGTAATAGTATACTATAATAGTATAACAACAACGATAATATTTATACATGTCTAAATACAATAATACAATATAAATATATTAACAATCGGTATATCAATATTATAATTAATTTATTTATACTATAATATTATTAACACCTAGCACGTTATAACGGTGTTATCTCAATAATACTATATAATACATGATTAGGGAAGAGTTCTACATGTAACAAATTTATATTGTTATGCTATAACATGTTATTATTATGAATATAAGTAATATGATACAGTATTTAGTTATACACTAATAAATCAATTTGTTTAATTAATATGTATCAAGTCTTAATTATTTCTTATTTATTGTTTTAACAAATAATAACAGTAATGCGATTGTATCAATAGTTAACTTGAACACCTCCACAGAATAAACAGAAATAATCATACAAAAGGTACCTTACCCAGTCAGCCAGTAATGAATCCTAGAAATTCTCAACAAGCTCATTTGGCTGAGGATCAATCATTGAATCAATGTAATGTTATTCATAAATTAAGGTAGGAAGAAAGTTAATAATCAAGTGTCAACACTATCAAATTCCAAGTAGCACAACCACAAACAAACATCCACCTCATCTAGTCCCAATCCTTCAAATCTGACGAATCTGAAACGGATAAGTCAACCAGTCAGGTGCACCAGCCTATAGTACCATTTCTTAATTGGCTGAAAAATAAGCAAAATCCACACATAGATAAGATAATTGAGAGCTTCAATCAAGTGAAGAGAAATGTGCCACTACTTGATGCCATCCAACAAGTCCCATCCTATGCAAAATTTCTTAAGGACATGTGCACCAAGAGAGAGACTAATATTCCCAAAAGTCTTCTTAGCCACTAATATTAGTGAGCTACTGTCGGGTCCGATCCCTATCAAGTACAAGGATACGGGTTGTCCTACCATTGCCTGCACTATAAGACAAGTCGAGATTAGTCGTGCACTTCTTGACTTGGAGGCAAGTATCAACTTGCTCCCCTTCTCAGTTTATCAACAACTCAGGTTGGGCGATCTTAGTCCAACTCGAGTCATAATCCAACTAGTTGACCGTTCAGTGAAAGTTCCCAAGGAGAAATTAATGATGTCTTATCCAGATTGGGGAGTTTATCTATCCCGTTGATTTTATAGTTCTTGAGACACAACCTGTGTCCAATCCTAGGGCTCAAACTCTTATTATCCTTGGGAGCCCATTCCTCGCTACTGCCCACGCCATTATCAATTATAGGAACGGTCCATGAGCCTTGGGACATGACTAGAGAAGTCAATGTCTTCAACCTAGGAAAGCACCCCGTGATGTTAAGGATCAAACATTTGAAGTTAACATCATTGAGAACTTGACAAGTGAACATAGAGAAGAATTGGAACTAGAAACTGATTGTGACTTCGAGTTAGAATCTGACGACTTTAACCTTGATCAGGTTGTCGCGTCTGCTGTGAATTGGGCCTCGAACCCTATTTCACCAAATGTGAAGCCTGCGCATCTCAAGTACGTCTATCTAGCGAACAAGAGACCTTTTCAGTCATTATTGCCTCCTATTTAAATGATGGGCAAGAAGAGAATCTTAAAGCAATTCCTAGAAAACATAGGAAAGCTATTGGTTGGACTATGACCGATATAAAGGGATTGAGTCTAACCATAGTTCGACATCGCATTCATCTCAATGAGAAGCGACACCAAAAAGAGACCCGCAGCGTAGGTTAACCCTATAATGCAAGAGGTGTTCATGCTGAAATTGTGAAACTCTTAACAACGGGATAATCTATCCCATTTCTGATAACCAATAGGTCAGTCCTGTCCACGCGGTTCCAAGAAATCCGGTTTCACCGTGGTGAAAATGAGAAAAAAAGTTGGTCCAAACTCGACTTCCCATGAAAATTTGAGTTTGCATTGACTATAGGAAGTTTAATGCAGCAACTCGTAAGGACCATTTCCTGCTTTCCTTCATTGATCAAATCTTGAACGTTTAGATGGCCACGAATATTACTATTTCTTGGACGGTTAATTGGGGTATAATCAGATTCCCATTGCTTCTGAGAACCAAAAAAGACTACTTTCACATGTACATTTGGGATATTTGCTTATCGTTGAATGCCTTTCGGCCTGTGCAATGTCCCACAACATTTCAATGTTACATGTTGAGTCTTTTCTCTGATATGGTAGTCCATCTACGAAGATTCATTCACTTAATGTCTTCACCATTTAGAACTTGTCCTCCAACATTATGCTGAGAAAAATCTGACACTGAATTGGGAGAAATGCCACTTCATGTTAAGACATGGAATTGTCTTGGGTCCTAAATCTCTAATAAGGAATTGAAGTGGATAGAGCCAGATTGAGGTTATTGCTAAGCTATTCATGCCCAAATGCGTGAAGGATATTCGATCCTTCTTAGGACACGTTGGTTTACCAAAGATTTATCAAGAATTTTAGCAAGATTGCTAGACTCTTGACTAATCTGTTAGCTAAGGATGTGTCCTTCACTTTTGATGATGAATGTATAAATTCCTGGGAGAAGCTTAAGAAAGAGCTTATTTATTCACCAATCATATCTGCACAGGATTGGTCTAAGCCGTTCGAAATCATGTGCGACGCTTCTGATTTTTCCATAGGCACTGTCCCGCTATCCTAGGACAGCGCATTGATAACAAACAGCATGTGATTTACTACTCTAGTAGCACTCTCAACGATGCTCAAATGAACTACACTACAACTGAGAAGGAATTCTTGGCAGTATTGTTTGCTTTAGAGAAATTTCATCCCTACTTACTAGGGTCCAAAACTACAATTTTCACTGATCATTCTGCGCTAAGATACCTCATGATGAAGAAGGATGCCAAGGCTCAACTCATTCATTGGATCCTCCTTCTTCAAGAATTCGATCTCGAGATTCGAGATAAGAAAGGCGTAGAAATGTCATTGTTGACCATCTCTCGCGTATTCCAAACTCTCCATGCAACGAAT
This sequence comes from Agave tequilana, assembly GCA_038442645.1. Taxonomy (NCBI): domain Eukaryota; kingdom Viridiplantae; phylum Streptophyta; class Magnoliopsida; order Asparagales; family Asparagaceae; genus Agave; species Agave tequilana. Next base: position 196,835 of record JAVJIF010007885.1, on the reverse strand, counting down.
TGCCCATAAATGATGACTTTCCTGATGAAAAACTCTTAACTGTTTTTAGGGAACCTTGGTTTGCTAATATAGTGAATTATCTAGTCACAAACCAAACTCTATCTCATTGGTCAAAAAAAGATATATACCGGTTCTTATCTCAAGTCTGGTATTTCTTTTGAGAGAACCGTATCTTTTTAAGTACTGTTCTGATCAAATTATTAAGAGATGCATTCCCAGTGAAGAAATTAAGAATGTTTTATCTTTCTGTCATGAAACTTGCATGGGGTGGGCACTTTAGTCCTCGCAAGACTGCTGAAAAAGTGCTGCAAAGTGGGTTCTATGGCCTACTTTGTTCAAGATGCTTATGAATTTTACAAGACGTGCCTAGATGCTAAATGGTAGGAAGGATCTCGAAATGAGATATGATGCCCCTCAACCCAATTCTAGAAATAGAACTCTTTGATATTAGGAGCATCGACTTTATGGGTCCATTTCCTAATTCATTTGAAAACCAATACATATTGATTGCTGTGGACTATGTGTTCAAGTGGTAGAAGCCATTCCAAGTAAAACTAATGACACCAAAGTTATCGTAAAGTTTTTGAAAGAGAACATTTTCTCACGCTTTGGAACCCCTCGTGCTATCATCAGTGATAATGGTACTCACCTTTGCAATAGATCCTTTGAAGATCTTATGAAAGTATGTCATAACTCACAAGTTGTCCACACCTTATCATCCTCAAACCAGTGGGCAGGTTGAGGTCTCCAATAGATAAATCGAGCTTGTTTTGGAGAAGACTATGAACCAAAACCGGAAAGATTGGTCCACCAAACTTGTAGATGCCCTATGGGCCTACATGACTGCTTTCAAGACGATTCTAGGAATATCTCCTTATAGATTAGTCTTTGGGAAGGCTTACCACCTACCTGTTGAGTTAGAGCACCGGGCCTTATGGGCAATCAAGCAGCTAAATTTCGATTTGAATAAGGCCGGACCTTCGAAAATTACAAATTTAGAGGAGTTGAGAAATGAGGCCTATGAAAATGCTAAGAGCACAAAAGATAGAGTTAAGATTTTTCATAATAAAGATATCATAAGGAAAATATTTGTCCCTGAACAAAATGACTTACTCTATAATTCTAGGCTTCATCTTTGTTCAGGAAGCTAAAATCAAGATGGACTGGGTCATTCGTTGTTAAATCCGTGTTTATACACGGTGCTGTAGAGATCAGTGACACCAAGAATGGAAAAACTTTAAAGTAATGGTCAACGCTTTAAATCTTTTTTGCAATCGGTGCCGTAAATGAAATGGCTATGGGTCCTTTTGACCCAATGTATCAATAACTTTACCTCTTTTACATTCCATTTTATGCCTCGATACATTTCTTTCATACATTGGGACAAAGCATGAGATAGGTGTGGGGGAGTGATCTAACATGATTAACATTGTTTAAAAAGAAAAATTAAAAATTAAAAAATCTTTTTGAAAAAAATAGTATTTTGATATTTTTTTTTTATAAGATTAAGTCAATTTTAAGGAATAGAGAATCATTATTAGGATTTCTTATACTTCGTCAAAATAAAATGACTTGTTTGATTTCTAGGGTTAGGATGAAAATTTTAAAAGTAATTTAGTCTTGATCTTTACCCTGGTCAAATATGTACACTTTATATACCTACACACTTAGGGTTCAAAACAAGATTCTTATGCCTTATATATATAAAAGAGAGAGAAAAGAATATATATATATTTAAATCCTCTGATCAAGTTGGGTATTTGTGCCTCATGAAGCATAAGTATGCTTACCTAAAAGGGTACATTTTATAAATGAAAATCTTTAGTTTCGTGGCCTTATTTGCTCGAGTGCTTAAGTCCTTAGGGGTGTTTTCTTAACTGGTACCCTAAGACTGTCAGGTTTGGGTGTCACCGATTAAAGGCTCATTACATGTGCAGATTAGAAGCCTAATGAAATTAAGGAATAATACCACCAAAAATAAAAATAAATAAGGCATAAGAGTTAAAGTTAAAGAACTCTTAGTCAAAATTTCATGGTCGCGAAAGTGCATATGACTTAGGGTAAAATAATAGACTAGATGAGAAATACAATTTGACTCCTTACTTTGATTGATGACATGTTTTTGAATAGAAACTAAGTTTAGGAAATGAAAAGTTCAATTTTCCTATAACTTATAATTACTTGAACTCTTACAATAATACTTCAAATATTTTCTTTCTTTTCAAAATACTTTTCAAAAATACTAACACTTTTCTCTTTTTTTATGGATTTTGTGGGTGCAATCCACTGAAAACCCTCACGAGACGAAACTCGTCTTCTAGGAGTAACCTAGAGATTTAATGGCTTATTGCACATGCTCAGTACAATCGAGTGACCTGCTAAAGTGGTATAATAATTTCTTAGGATTAGTTTTGATGTTTTGCTCGAGGGCGAGCGAAAAGATAAGTGTGGGGGTGTGATTGGTCACATATATTGCATATATAATGTCACATTCCCATAATTATTGTCTAATAAATATGTATTTAGTCTTATATTCTTCTTTATAAAATGCAGGCCCATTACTAAAGGAGAGAGAATAAAATTGAGCCCAAAAGCCCATCAAAATTCTGATTTAATTCAGAATTAACTGAAATCAAAGACCAGGACAAATCAGGGCAAATTAGAGAAGATAAAACTAGTTGAACAAGTAGTTAAAATAAGATCTTTACAAGTCAATTGGTTAAAGCTGAAGATCGAAGGAGGTTTCATCAAATTCAGGACCCAAAACTGTAAATCAGCAAGAGATAAAAACATATCGCGAAGCCAAGGAGCAACATCCCCCGGGTGTGGCCATGTGGCCACACCCAGGCCACAAAAATGCAGCCAAAGCCGTATTTTCGCGGCTTTGTTGAGTTTATTGGTGGAGCGTTTGCTCCCCCTATCTTTGTACGCTCCACCCATTTGGTTTTAGCTTATAAATACTGTATTTTCCAGAGAAGGATGGACGAAAGACTAGTTTAAGTTTTTCTCTTTATTTTTAGGGTTTAGGTTCATTGTTATATAGTTATGAGAATTTGTATCTCAGTTCTTAATTTGTAGTTCAGTTCAAAAACAAAGTGAGAGAGTGAGAGAGTGATTGTAATCTGAAGTTGAAGTGACATCAATAAAGATTCGACGGACTTTTTTTCTTCTCCAACTCACGGGTATGTTGAATTTCAATTTAATGTTTTCTTATTTAGTAATGAGTAGATAAATCTCTTCTTTCTGGGCTCACTAATCTCTCTTCTCTAGTATTGATTCTTGATCGGTATTAATGAAAAGACCCAACTGAATCATATGAATGCCTTAAACTAAGCCTTACTTATTGCGAGTGTTCTTGAAGGCACATGAGGATGAGATTAGATTTTGAACTTAATATTGAAATTTATCATTAAAAAGAACTTGTTTTTATTCCATGCTTGCTTTATTGCTATGATGGTTTAACATTCAATTCAAAAAAGATTTCAAAACCTAAAGTTCGATTTCTAAAATAAACCATCTTATGTGTTTTACTTGATCTCTTTTAAATACAAGGCTAAACTTTTTTCCTATGATGTCATTGAGGCACTCAAACTTTTCAAGAAAAGAATCTAGAGTTAGGTAAAGATTAGTGAGCCCAGATTTCTCTTTATTAAAATAAACAAACACCAACAATATTAACGCCTTTTAAAGATCATTTTCTCTAAAATCTTTCCCAAGTTTCAAGTTTTCTTTAAATCATCTCTCTACTCTCCATTTTCTTTTCACATAAAAAAACATCAATACCATTCTTTGCTTTTGAATAATACATCGAAAAGCTTTCATCGCATTTCTCCTCGTGGATCACGACCCATATTAATATCAGGAATACATGAAACGATCATGTACTGTATGTAGAAAATATTTAGGTAACAGAAATACAAGAATATTCAAGTAACAGTAATCTATATAACAAAAACAATAATCAGTGCAATAGAAATACAAGAACAATTATAACATGCATGCAGGCAAATCTATGTAACAGTGATGCCATATAAATATCAGTGATTTAGTAAACAGTAATGTCTCGGTATTCAATGAATATTCATTTAACTGTGATGTGAGAATAATCACGTCATGAACTCACCAACTCAGGTGAGTTCATGTAGCTATGATACAAGAACATGAAATAATAGTGTCCAGTGTGACAGAGTATCCCTATAATATAATATAAGTACATGAAATAACAGTGTTCAGTGTAATAGAGTATCAGTGTAATGGTGTTACATGTACATGAAATAATAGTGTCTGCAATCATAGCAAACACATAAAACTATGCATTTAATAGTAATACATAAACATAAAATAACAGTATCTTATATAACCATGTTTAATGTCATGAGTGAGGTAACAATGACAATATCAGGATGGTATCGTTAACATAATCATGTGTCAACATATCAATATCTATTATAACAATTCTGATATTATTAATATGATCAATATCACAACCTAATTATTTATAATTATATATTTTTAAACTCTTAACAATCATATTAAAATTATTAATTAATTATTAGTCTGAAATTTCTTTAATATACAGTCTAATACTTACTCGATGTTTAGATAATGCACCCATATTGATATTAAATCAGGAAACAATAATATTTTTCATTATTTAATATGTTTAAAGAGCAATAACGCATGTTCTAGTTACAATGATTTATTGATAATTATAGTTTATTAAATTATAATTATAGTGATTTATTGATAATTATAGTTTATTAAATAAAGCAATAAATAAATTTTATTCAAGAGGTGGAAATATAATTTATAAAAGAGAAACACTCACAATTATTATTACAGGGATGTAGCTCGTCTTTAATAATCGCAACGGCTTGAGAATCATCCAAATCGAACCCCGAATGATCAAGATACACCTAAATACTAAAATCAATAAAATAAGTTAATTTGTAATAAAAATGTATAAAATGCAAATATGATAACTTGTTAGGGGGCTCTACCCAAAGTTTACCTTTATTAAGTTTAGAAGCGGGTTTTGGTTGCTTATTGGGTTGAGTTCAGATTCAATAACCCAGACCCAATAATATAAATGATGGGTTAATAAGTTTGAATTTGGGTTACTAGGCTTTACCCAATATGAAAGGAGAGAGATAAGAGAGAGAGAGAGAGAGAAGAATAAGAGAGAGAAAGCAGGGGAGGAGGGGCAGTGGTGAACGGTGGCCGTGGCGGCCGTGGTGGGGGCTGCGCGACTGCGAGCAGCAACTGGCTGGCCAGTGGTTGTGATCTGGCCAGCCGGCCAGCAAGGATAGAGGGAGAAAGAGAGAAGGAGAAAAAAAGAAGGAGAAGAAATGGGAAGAAGAAGAAGAAGGTGGTAGTGGCAGTGGTCTAGCCTATCAGAGGTAACGGTATCCCAGAGGCAGCGCAACTTGGTGGTGGAGGAGAAAACAAGAAGAAGAGAGAGAGAAAGGGAGACAGGGAGGGAGGAAAGAGAAAGAGAGCAGAGGAAAAAGAAGAGATAAAGGAAAGAGAGAGAAGGAGGAGGAGGACCGGCGGCGGCAGCCACTTGGTCATGGCTGATGACAGCTAGGTAGGCAGAGGGAAAGAGAGTGATAAAAGAGAGATAGAGGGTGTGTGACAGTGAGAGAAACGTGAGGGAGAGAGAGTGTGAGTTAGAGTATGTGGATAGTGTGAGGGGAGGAAGAAAGAGAGAATATTATAGAGAGGGGAGGAAGAGAGAAGTCAGTGGGAGAGTCCGTGGAAGAAGATTGGAGAAGAAGAAAAGGAAAAGGAAAAGAAAAAGAATTTTTTTATTATTAATATTATTATTTTAATTTGGTCGAATTTTGATTAATTTAGAAAAATCTCCAAAAATTCTTAAAAATAGAAAATATTATTCTGAACAATATTTTGAAATTAGATTGTTGAAATTCAACCCCATTTGTTAATTAAAATCCTAGAGTCGATTATCAATGTTGGTCGACACCGATTTCAGAGAATTTCCAAAATAATCCAGAAAAATTCTAGAAAATTTAGAAAAATTCAACATATTAGATAATAATATTTGAAATTGAAACCGGCTCAATATGACTACCAGGAATGTCAGGTCAGTATCATGTGTCAGTACTATGTTACGTATATTTAGAACCGGGGGTTACACTCAGGGTTCTCCACTATGACTCTCAAAAGGTTTTTCTGTCAGCACGATGATAGGGAAGAATTGAAAGTAATGTTTTAACTTTTTGGTAGTGATAAAAAGAGTGAAAATTAGCCTTTTAATCCTCGTGTACAACATTTAGGCGTCGATCAAGGATTTGCAAACATAATAAACTGGCTTCTTGACGCCTTCATCCTTACAGACCAAAATTGCGCTCACGATAGTGTCAGAGACTATGAGATAGAGAAAAAGTGTTTCATCGGGAAGAGGTTTGGATAGGAGTGACGGAGACGCCAGATAAGCCTTTTGACTCTGGATGCTACTTCATATTGCTCATCCCAACTAAAATCAGTTCTATTTTTCTTAATGGACTGGAAGAAGGGCTTACATTTTTCGATTGATCTGTTGAGAAATTGTTGAGGGCAGCGAGACATCCATTAAGGATTTGGACTTTTTAATGCAAGTAGGGGATTCATCTCCAGTATGACAGATATCTGGTTAGGGTCGGCTTTGATTCCCCACTGAGTGAACAGATACTCGAGAAACTTGTTGGAAGCTACTCTGAAGGTGCACTTCTCATGGCTGAGCTTTATGTTGTATTTTCAGAGGAGAGTGAATGCTTCTTCCAAATGTTGTACATAGTCTGAGTCTTCGAGGCTCTTCACGAGCATGTCATTGACATACACTCTAATTGTATGTTCGATCAACTTCTTGAAGACTTCGTTGACCATCTGTTGGAAGGTGGCTCCAGTGTTCTTCAACCTTAAAGGCATCACTTTGTAGCAGTAGATGACGTGGCCAATGGTGAAGACAGTCTTGTCTTCATCTGCTGGATGCATCTTAATTTGATTGTACCTAGAGTAGGCATCCATGAAGCTGAAAAATTAGTGACCTATTGTTGCGTCAACCACCTGTGTATGCTGGGTAGCGAGAAGCTATCTTTGGGACAAGCCTTGCTGAGATCTGTGAAGTCGATGCAAACTCTTCACTTCCCATTCTTCTTCTATACCAGAACTGGATTGGCAAGCCATTCTAAGTAAAGAGATTTTCAAGTGAAATCGGCCTTGAGCAACTAGTCGACTTCATCATTGAGTACCTAGAGAACATTCCGCATTCATCTTCCACGATTTTTGCTGTACTGATTTAGCTTTGGAGCGGATAGATAGCTTTTGGCAGATGATAAATGGGTCAACTCCGAGCATCTGTGGGGGACCGTGTGAACACATCTAGGTTCTCAGAAAGAAGCTTCTAGGGTTGGGTCTTCTCATGGGCAGGAAGTTTGTACCAATCCGGAGAACTCGAACGGGATGATAGGCATGAATAACTTAGCTTCCCCTCTGACTTGCTGTCCCGAGCTTCCAACTTGGAGGAAGAGTTGGGATCTTGGCTCTCACCGCTTTGTGATTGTTATTATGTAGCAATCTGCTTCTATTTCTTTCCCGTGGGGAAGTCTTCATTGGAGGCTACCTTCGTGTCCCTTAGTTTCTAGCCATACTTCTTTCTAGCGATCGTAAAGATGGTCCTGGACATGGCCTGATCTGCTCTAATGTCGTCCATTCCAATTGAAGTGAGATACCGTACCAGCTGATTTTAGGCGGAAGGAATGACCTTCATCATGTGGAGCCATGACCTTCCGAGTATTGCATTATAAGGGGACTCCATGTCAACCACGTAGAACTCTGTGATGACGCGAACTGGGAGTGCAACTGTGCCCGGTGAATGTGTCTAGGTCCCGTCAAACTCATATAGATTAGACTGGGTTTCAGGGCTGATCATTGCTTGGGCAATTTCTGGGTGTCTTCCATCCCGCCCAGAGCACCTCCATAAAAGATATTGATGGAGCTCCCTTCTTCGACTAGAACTCTGCAGTTGTCAATGATCATGGTGACGATCAGGGCGTCATTATGTGGGAAGTCCACGACCATGACATCAGCATTCAAAAATGAGATTGATCTGCTCAGAGTTGGAGGTAGATCTGTCAGCACCATTGGGTATCTGCTCCTACGAGCCTCATTGATGTAGATGGCCTTTTCCTTGGTCGTGATGCTTTCTATCAGGGAAGCGCCAAAGATGATGTTAACTTCTCGATACTGGATGAGAGTCTGGTTGACTTGACTCTCTTGCTGTGAGGCCTCGGGGACCTCCTTCTGCACCCTGGTCTCCGAAGGCTGCCTAGGGTTGAGGATAAACTCCTTGAGATACCCTTTATTTACCAACTCCTGGTGTTGTCTCTGAAAAGAGCGACAATCCACGATACGGTGTCCCATTCCTTCGTGAAAAGCAGATACTCTCTGGTTTCTGCCTTCGGATTAGGCGGGAGTGGCCTCAGGTGCCTCACCCAGTCTTGAGCCTTGATGGCATTGAAGACATGGCCCACAGAGATTTTGAGTGAAGTCGACTTCCTCTTCGTAGGACTTGGCAGGGTTCGGTGGGGGTTGTTTGTGGACGGCGCCAGAAGCACAATTTTGATTCTTCTTTGGGAAGGCAAGTTGCGGCTGTGGCTTCTTCCCGTATCCTCCCCCCTCATAGACTGATCGACTGCACTTCGAGTCGCTCCTAAATCTGGATGTACTTCTGGGCCCGAGAGAGGATGTCCCTCATCTTAGTGACTTCATGCTGCACCAAGTTCTTGTACAAAGAGTCGATGACTTGCAACCCACTGATGAACGCTACAACAACCACGTCGACATTGCAGTTATGCACCAAGGCCATCTGGCTCTAGAAATAACTGACATAGTGTTTGAGAATCTCCTCGGGCTTCATCTTGATCATGAGGAGATTATTGTCGTTTTTCTTCAGCTCTCGTCAGAAAGCGTATTTAGAAGGCCTTCTTCACCTCTTCAAAACTCTAGAGTGAATCCGAGAGAGAGAGAGAGAGAGAGAGAGAGAGAGAGAGAGAGAGTAGAACCAGTCGTCGGTGGCACCTCTGAGACTAGAGGGGAACATACGACTCAAGAGGAAATCTTCGTGAGAGTGGACCACCATCATGTCCTGATACTGGATGGGATCGGTCGCCTCAGAGTAGTACCCGAAACTCGGCATCATGAACTTTTTGGAAAAGTGGTGAGAAGTGATTTCCCCCGAGAGTGATGAGTCAGAGGTTCTCAGGCCTCAAGGCTCCGCCTCCTTCCAAAGTTGTTGACTTACTTTCTCGATCTGCTTCTGCATAATCTCCTCAATATCCTCGATGCGAGGGACCTTCGGAGCCTTATGGGGGGCCAGAGTTTTCAGAGTGCTCGTCATCACTTAGGAGGTCAGATCTGGCATACCTTCGATTGCTCTTAGTGTGGGTGATCCCCACGATGAAAAGTGATGACGGGGAGCCCGAGACCCTTCACCCCCTCATTTTTCGTAGACTGAGACTTCCGGAGGATCTCAAACTAAGTGGCGAGTTGATTTTGGACACGGGCGACTGTGTCTCTCTCCAGAGCAATCTTCTCACATCCACGAGCCGCCCTGCCCGTTGCTTGTCCAATTATCTTGGGAGGTTGCGAGCATTTGGAGGAGTTGCCCATCAGTGGGGAGCTGGGTTTCATGCCCGTTGGTCCGTGCCTCCGGTGCAACAGCTGGAAAAGAGTGGTCTTTCCCAAACATCCTCAATCTGAATCTCAAGGTGGGGTTGATGAGCATCGATAGGCTCTGAGTCCCCAACAGCGATAGACTTGCCTTTAGAAGTGGCAGCGGCAGCGGCCAGGTATGCGCTTCTCCTAGGTGGAGCCATTTCGTTTAGTGAGACTTTTTGAAGAAAGGTTTGGGAAAGAGAAGAGATCTTGAGTATGAATTTAATATCTTAATGAAAGTACCAAAATGTGGAGGAAAATTCTCAGGGATTTCTCTATAGCACAAGTTGTAATTGAGTTTATAAATGAATGGACAGATGTAATCAATCGCAGACAACATGGATTTATGTGAAAACTTGAAAGTACACCTAGAGGGGGGTGAATAGGTGTACGGCTAATCTAATGAACTAAATGCAAAAATTAAAACTTAATTGCAACAACACTTAATGCAACCAACGAGTGTAGCCGAATTCCCCGTGAAAGGCTCTGGACTAACTCCTCTTGATTCCTCTGAATAAGAGTTGAGGCGCTATATGAAGCTCTCGTGGTTAAGCACAAGTGAGGCACACACAAACAAGCCAAGCATATAATGAATGAGCAATATGAAATGATGCAAGGTACAAAGTAAAGAGAGAGTTAGAGAGTCAATGGATCAATCACTAACACACGGATATGTTTCGAGGTTCGAGCACACAGCTCTACGTCCCCGCCTTCACACAGAAGGATTTTCAATCCACTAGCTTGTCCACACAGGACTCCCACACAGGGAACCTCCACTGAGGATTTGGGGCAATACAACCGGGAGTACACAACTCCTCTCTCAATCGAATACAACCTCTCACAGAGACATGCACAATCCACAACAAACACCTCTACACTTAGAGGGTTAGGCACTTAGCCAATACAAATCAATCACCTCACACTTGAGGGATTCCAACACAAACTCCACCTCTCACTAGAGGGAGCCAACCACCACTCAAAATCAACCTCTACACAAGAGGGATATCACAAGTTAGAGGGTTTACAACTAGGTGGTCTATCTCAACCACAAACAACTTCTTTTCTCACAAAACAAAAGATCCTAATAGATAGGATAGAATGATATGGCTCAAGTATGAGAAATCAAGATGTTGGAAAACAAATCACAAGGAAAAATACTTGGGAAAACAACTAGTATTTGATAGAAATGAAGAACAAGGTAAATATCCCAAATCTATATTTTTCTTTGATTTTTCCAACTCTTGAAAACAAATAAGAATGATCTTTAAAAACCAATAAACTCTTTTGAAAACTTGCTTTTAAACGCTAGAGAATAGGAGAAATTTTGCTCTTGAAAATCTTTTTCAAAACCAACTTCAAATGGGTATAAATAGCCCCCATACAAATTCTGCCCGTTGGCAGCTGCAAGGTCAAAATTGACCTTCCGGTCGACCGGCCAACGGTCAAAAAATTGAGTTGAGCCTGCCGGTCGACCGCCCGGTCGACCGTGCCAATCCAGAGAGCATTGCTCTCTGGTCGGTCGACCGCTCGTCGACCGTGCCAAGCCTCACGGTCGACCGTCCGGTCGACCGCCCCGACCCGAGAGTGGGGCACTTGCAGTCGGTCGACCGCACGGTCGACCGGCCCAAGTGGCAGGTCAGCGTGCACATTCTTGTGCACGTCGGTCGACCGGTCCGGTCGACCGACTCTGGGTCCGATCGACCGGTCCGGTCAACCGCCAGAGCCTGGCAGGGCTGGTTTAGGGATTAGAAAACTTGGTTTTTATTATCCTATTAAATCCCATAAAATCTCTAAAAATCCACAAAAATAAGTTCTTGTATTATCTATGATATACAAACATGTGAGAAAAATTTCAACACATATTTCAAACTATTTGAACCATTTTTGTGAATTACAAATTTTGTCGAAAATCAAAACCCGTATTTTCTAAAACTTGGATTTTTCAAATGGAAATCCGTTTTGTCCAAAACTCATCCAAATACAAAAACATGATATTGAAACAACTTTTAGACATATAGTATATGGATATAATCCAATATACATATAAAGATATATATCAACGTTTTTGATATTAAATCCGAAAATATGTTTTGTTAAAACGCAAAACTCCAAACACATGAATAGGCATATCAAAATAAGTTTGTCTAAGATATGAAGCATACATGTATATAGAACAAATCTAATATACATTAACTCATGTAAACTTATTTTGATTCATCTATTCATGAAAACCAAGATCGATTAAATCAAAAACCATAAACATGAAACTAGAAACAAGTGTTTGTGTTATGAATTTGAGCATATCACACTATCTAGTCTTTACAAATGGATCTAAAACATAAAATAAACAATGTACCGAAGTCTTCTTGTAGAGCTCCGTCTCCAAGTCGACTCGATCTAAACGTGATCCACCTAGCTTGACTCCAACGAGTGCTAGGGTATGAACTTTGACGCTCGGGCTCTTGAATCACCATGTGAAAGCTCCAAAACTCCTTTGTTGAAGCTGATCACTTACTAATATCTCGGTTAAGTATCTGAAACTAAACATCACAAGATTATTAGTAAACTATAACTACATGAGTTAATCATCATCAAAACTAGAGTGGAAGGCCTCTGGGCCAACTCCCCTTTTTGATGATGACAAAACTCATGGAGTTATATATGCATGGATTAAAGTTAAGCTTCAAAGAAGCTCCCCCTTAACTCATGCATAACAATAAAAATAAGATATTCAATGAAGCACATGATACTAAACAAATGTATGCATCAACTAGGAGAGAGAAACATGCATAAATCAAGCATATGCTTCAAAAACCTTCTCCCTTTTTGTTTAAACTCTCAAAATCATTTTTCTCATATATTATTGTAAGATGCATAAACTCAATATATGCAAAAACACAATATGCATATATAAACTCAAAATCTTTCTTCCCCCTTTTGTCAATCATCAACAAAGGAGTCAAAGAAAACAATGTTCTCCCCCTTTATGAAATACCAAACAAAATGATGCATAAGCTTGTATATGATACCAATTGAAACATAATCAATTGAAATAAAATAGTCATTTAAGAAATCAAGCTTAGCATAACTAAAATTTGTGCTCAAAGATATAGAGATATAGTGATCACAAATAAAGCATATATATATGTATGAAAATTGAATACCAATCGAAATTGATACTATTTGAAGTGTATGCATACATATATAAAACATATATGAGTATACAAAAAGTAATGTCAATAGTGATACCAATTGAAAAAATCCAATGATACCAATTGAAAACATAATAAGATCAAGTGTATAACTCATATTACCAACCACCCATTTCATGCATATGTTTAAAAGAATTTTCAATAATAAGCATACAAGGCATGGTCGCCCAACCAACCGCCCTTCAATGGAAGGGTTTTCAAAAAATAGGTTTGAAAATAGTTTAGCATAATTGAAAACTTCTTCCAAAATGAAAAATACGAACTAGTTAAAAGAAAAATTTATAAACTAGTACGAAATCCTTCAAGTAAGGAATAAAACAAAATATATTTCATGAAACATGAAAATCACTCAACAATTGACACTCAAAAGATATAAAGCTCATATAGGACTCATGAAAACAAAATCATGAGAAAACCTAAAATAATGTGAGTGTACAAGTTATGTGAAAAACATAATCATGAAAATAGTTAATTTAGCTCAATTATGAAATTCCTTGTTAAAACATGAGAATCATCAAACTAGAATCCTTCAAGGTATATGTATGTCATGTACAAACTAAAGTATACATACATATCCAAACATAACGAGTCTACAAAAGTATATGCATGAAGGCAAGTGGCTCAAGGATGTATATGTATAGCTAATAGTTTAGACAAAATAGACATATACATGAAGCTAAACATAAACATGAAAACATGTACAAAATGGGAATACAAGTCAAATGCATGAATCATCAAAACTAGGCTATACTAGTACATCTAATGAGTACAAATGAGCGTTCAAGCACAAACATATAATAATCTATTTGTGGCTCATTAGTTGTACAAGTATATATCTAAGTTTTAATGAAAACTAATATCTAAACATGTAATCAAAGCATGAAGCATAGAAATCAAACAAAAACTTATATACATATGATCATTATGTATATGCACATGCATAGATCTAGGACATACACATTAGTTAAAACAAATATGAGAATACAAAGGTATAAATTCATATTAAACATGGGTGTCTCAAATAACTAATCATGTATATCACTAATCTAATATCATGACATATAACATGCTAATCATGAAACATCATAACATGCTAAAATCAATGATATGAAAAGCATGTAACAATAAAAGAGGAGTAAGAGATTGTTACCAAAACCGAGAGGGCAACTCTCTATGTCTCCAAAACAAGGTGGTCCTCCCACCAAACTCCCCTTGAAAGTGATGCATCCAAATAGTCCTCTTTAAGCTTGGAACGCATCCACCTCAAGGCACCATCACTCTCACGTCATGCGAGAGCCCACCCTACATCAAATACAATAAGGATGGTCTTCGGTACCCATACTCTTTTGGGTCCATGGGGGTTAGTTCCTTTCCTAACCCAAACAAATTTAGTTGCTAAATTTACATTATATATCTTATCATAGCAAAATTTAGTAAGGTGGCCCTTACGTCCACAATGTGTACAAGTGTACACATGAGCATACATCGTGTTGTGTGCATGAACGTGTGAAGCATGTGTATGTCGTGGTTTGTGTGCATGCAAAGATGGAACTTGTTTTTTTAGAAACATAGATTCCAAACGTGAGTGGTTTAAGGCACATTGGCTCAAAGTGGAGCCCAAGTAATCCACACTCTTCTTTAACAAACATATATCATTATTAATCCTAAAAGAAGAGGTGCATGCAATAGGTGAGCTAGATGTAGAAGCTACATGGCAAACATGTGAATCTATATCGTTTTTCAAAACAATATTTTTCTTAGAAACCAAGTCTAAATCCTTTGAAATAGAAATAATTTTGATTTTCAAAGAATCATTTTCTTTTACAATAAATCAAGTTTTGAAGATAAGATCTCATTTTTCTTCAAAACATCATTGCAATCATTTCTATTTTTCAAAATCTCATTTTCTTTTAGGACAAGGTCTAGTTGAGATTTAAGTGAGTCACGTTCACTTGAAATCTCTTCCTTCTCTTGCAAAACCAAATCAAGTCTTGAACACAAATCCTTATTTTCTTTGTAAGTTCAAAACTTTTCTTTTTCAAAAGATTATATTTTTCAAGCAATTTTTCACATACAATTGATAGTTCTTCATTCAAAGCATTTGGATCAACATAGTCATTACATAAAGAACTAGCATCATCACTATCTAATTGAGTTTCCGAGTATACCTTAAGGGAGTCATTCCCTTGGACCATGTAGCATTGTTGCTCGGATTCTCCACTAGATTCATCCTCCGTTTGGATTAGCAATTGAAGCTTGGAGGAGGTCAATGTGTTCCACACTACAAAGGCGGAATCACAGTTAGAAACTAAGCACAAATATTCTTTATTAAGCGTGCTTCAAAGTGCCTCAAGGGCTTGTGCATTGGCCTCTATATGCTTGCTATTACCAAGATAGGATTTCTTGGTAGCGGTAAGAAAAACATGCAAGCCTAGAGTTTTCAAGTACATGGACATTCTAAATTTTCACATGTCAATGTTGGAGACATTAAACATGGGAGGTGACAAGCAATCCATGAGTGTGTGTAAATAATATATGTGCAAAAGCAAATGATAGATTAGCAAAACCAAGATCACACTCCAAGGTGGTTAAACCAAATATGAGGAGCGTAGGCTCTAATACCAATTAAAAGTACACCTAGAGGGGGGTGAATAGGTGTACAGCTAATCTAATGAACTAAATGCGAAAATTAAAAACTTAATTGCAACAACACTTAATGCAACCAACGAGTGTAGCCGAATTCCCGGTGAAGGGCTCTGGACTAATTCCTCATGATTCCTCTGAATAAGAGTTGAGGCGCTATATGAGCTTTCGTGGTTAAGCACAAGTGAGGCACACACAAACAAGCCAAGCATATAATGAATGAGCAATATGAAATAATGCAAGGCACAAAGTAAAGAGAGAGTTAGAGAGTCAATGGATCAATCGCTAACACACGGATATGTTTCGAGGTTTGAGCACACAGCTCTACGTCCCCGCCTTCACACAGAAGGATTTCCAGTCCACTAACTTGTCCACACAGGACTCCCACACAGGAAACCTCTACTGAGGATTTGGGGCAATACAACCGGGAGTACACAACTCCTCTCTCAACCGAATACAACCTCTCACAGAGGCAATGCACAATCCACAACAAACACCTCTACACTTAGAAGGTTAGGCACTTAGCCAATACAAATCAATCACCTCACATTTGAGGGATTCCAACACAAACTCCACCTCTCACTAGAGGGAGCCAACCACCACTCCAAAATCAACCTTTACACAAGAGGGATATCACAAGTTAGGAGGGTTTACAACTAGGTGGTCTATCTCAACCACAAACAACTTCTTTTCCCACAAAACAAAAGATCCTAATAGATAGTAGAATGATTGGCTCAAGTGTGAGAAATTAAGATGTTGAAAACAATCACAAGGAAAATACTTGGGAAAACAACTTAGTATTTGATAGAAATGAAGAACAAAGCAAATATCCCAAATCTATATTTTTCTTTAATTTTTCCAACTCTTGAAAACAATAAAGAATGATCTTTAAAAACCAATAAACTCTTTTGAAAACTTACTTTTAAAACACTAGAGAATAGGAGAAATTTTGCTCTTGAAAATCTTTTTCAAAACCCACTTCAAATGGGCTATAAATAGCCCCCATACAAATTCTGCCCGTTGGCAGCTGCAAGGTCAAATTGACCTTCCGGTCGACCGCCAACGGTCAAAAAATTGACCGTTGAGCCTGCCGGTCGACCGCCCGGTCGACCGTACCAATCCTGAGAGCAATTCTCTCTGGTCGGTCGACCGTCCGGTCGATCGCCCCTACCCGAGAGTGGGGCACTTGCAGTCGGTCGACCGCACGGTCAATCGGCCCAAGTGGCAGGTCAGCGTGCACATTCTTGTGCACGTCGGTCGACGGGTCCGGTTGACCGACTCTAGGTCCGGTCGACGGGTCCGGTCGACCGCCAGAGCCTGGCAGGGCTGGTTTAGGGATTAGAAAACTTGGTTTTTATTATCCTATTAAATCCCATAAATCTCTAAAAATCCACAAAATTAAGTTCTTGTATTATCTATGATATACAAACATGTGAGAAAAATTTCAACACATATTTCAAACTATTTGAACCATTTTTGTGACTTACAAATTTTGCCGAAAATCAAACCCGTATTTTCCAAAACTTGAATTTTTCAAATGGAAATCTGTTTTGTCCAAAACTCATCCAATTACAAAAACATGATATTACTCATCCAATTACAAAAACATGATATTGAACAACTTTTAGACATATAGTATATGGATATAATCCAATATACATATAAAGATATATATCAATGTTTTTGATATTAAATCCGAAAATATGTTTTGTTAAAACACAAAACTCTAAACACATGAATAGACATATCAAAATAAGTTTTGTCTAAGATATGAAGCATACATGTATATAGAACAAATCTAATATACATTAACTCATGTAAACTTGTTTTGATTCTATCTATTCATGAAAACCAAGATCGGTTAAACCGAAAACCAATAAACATGAAACTAGAAACAATTGTGTGTGTTGTGAACTTGAGCATATCACACTATTTAGTCTTTACAAATGGATCTAAAACATAAAATAAACAATGTACCGAAGTCTTCTTGTAGAGCTCCGTCTCCAAGTCGACTCGATCCAAACGTGATCCACCGAGCTTGACTCCAACGAGTGCTAGGGTATGAACTTTGACGCTCGGCTCTTGAATCACCATGTGAAAGCTCCAAAACTCCTTTGTTGAAGCTAATCACCTACTAATATCTTGGTTAAGTATCTGAAACTAACATCACAAGATTATTAGTAAACTATAACAACATGAGTTAATCATCATCAAAACTAGAGTGGAAGGCCTCTGGGCCAACAAAACTCAAAAGGGAAAAATCACGGGGGAGAGAGAGAGAGAGAAGAGAGAGAATTCACTATAATGTCTGGGGATTCAATGAATTCAGTAGAGTGATGTTGTAATTACTAGTTTTAGGGTTTTTTGTAATCAGATGTGAACTACTGGAGTTTTATGTGATTAGGTCTGATCCCCTTTTTCGATGGAGAATGAGATATATGTTGGCCCAAAGGCCCTTGACTTTAGTTTTGATGATAATTAACTCATATATTTATAATACTAATGATCTTGTGTTTAATAAGTTTCAGATATTTGATCAAGATCTTACTCGGTGTTTAACTTCAATGAAAGATTCAAAATCAAGTTTTGAAGCTAGCACGTGTTAATTCAGGAGCTTACACTTCAAAGATCGGGTCAAGTACTCAAGAGGAGTCTAGCTAATGGATCAAGGTTTGGACCAAGTCAAGATTGAGAAGAAGATTTTCAAGAGAAGATTTTCAAGACTTGAGTCTGGTTTGTAAGCTTAAGATTTATGTTCTAGATAAGATGTAAATGATAGATTAGTTGTGGATTGCTCAAGCTTATATACACACACACAAAATTTCTATATGTGTTTTCATAAGAAATAGTTTTAATTTTTGAAAATACCGTTTTGGTTTTGAGTTTCAAAAGTATACAACTTTATGTTTCATGATTAGATTTCATCAAAATAAGTTTACTTAGTTTATATGTGTATTAGATTTTATCTATACACATTGATGCTTCATATTGTTTAAAAAAAAACTTATTTTGATGTTTTTAGTTCATGGTTTTTAAGTTTTAATAATGTCAAAACTTTGTTTAGAGCTTAATGTCAAAAACATAGATATTTCATCTATTATGTGTATTGGATCATATCCATATACACTATACTTCAAATGAGTTTAAATATCTTGTTTTTGTATTTGAACAAGTTTTATAAAAATCAGTTTTTCATTTTAAAAGTTTGGTTTTTGAAAAATACAGTTTTTGATTTAAGGCTAAATTTCTATATCGCAAAAATAGTTCATATGATTATAATATGTGTTAATTTTTTATCACACATTTTTGTACTTCGAAGTGTTTCAATGAACCTATTTTTGCTGATTTTTATGAAATTTAATAAAATTTTATGGGTTTTAAAAAGATCAAGTTTCAATCTTGAAAACCATTACCTGGGCTTCTGGCGGTCGACCGATGTGCACAAAATGTGCACACTGAGCCTGGCTTGAGGGCCGATCGACTGGAGCCTGGTTGACCGAGCGATCGACCAACCAAGAGAGCAGCGCTCTCTGGTTCTTCCCTCGGTCGACCGATAAGTTAAGACCTGGGTGCGGTCGACTGGGCGGTCGACCAACAACCCCAATGGTCTGAAAAATGATCGTTGGCCAGTCTACTGGCCGGTCGACTGACAGGTCATTTTGGCCAGAAAATTGAGCCCAACGGCTAGTTTTCTGAACCCTATAAAATGGGGTTCTCTTGGCCAGTTTTGTATAAGATTTTGGAGAAGTTTTTGAGCCATTTTCCCCATATCTCTTAGAGTTTTTCTCTACATGTTTTTGGACTAAAACTTCCATATCAAAAGGAGAGTTTTTAAAGAGTGTTTATTTTGTGTTTTCAAAAGCAATTCCTTGATTTTTTTTCACCTCAAATTCTACCTCGTTTTCTCACACAAGCTTGAGCTTTCCATTGATAAATTCATCCTCTAAGATACTTGTTGTGAGAGTTATTTTTGGTAATCAAAATGTAGAGATCACCAAGTTTTCATCTTTGTATTTGAGAAGGCGAACTTGTGGGTACGCGTTGTGTAGAATTCTTGATGGAGCTCATTGTGGAGGTGCGACCTCGGCAAGCAAGTATGCTTTAGTATGTTATTCTTGCAGGAACAAGTAAGGAACTTGTGAGTCCAAGAGTTCTTGAGGTAGCTCGTTGTAAGTGTTGTGGCACCGAATGATCTTGCGGAATCGTTATAGTAAAAATTCTTCATAGCGTTGAAGGCGGGAACATAGAGCTAGTATGCTCGAACCTCGAAACGAATCTCCCGTATTTGCGATTGCTTATCTCTCCCTCTGTCACTTGTATTTTTATATCTTGCATGATATTATTGTTTATATCTTTTACATGCTTGGTATTCTCATGTGCATTACTTATATATTTGCTTAAGATTGTTTGCTCACACTAGTATTCAACCAAGAGAGCCATAGTGGCACCTCAACTTTTAATCTAGAGGAATCTTGAGGAGATACTCCAAAACTCTTCACCTGGAATTCAGCTACGCTCTTTGGTTATACGTTGCATGTTAGCCTAATAGTTTTTAGATTGCATAACTAGTTTTTAATTCTACGCTAGTTTTGCATTAGATTAGCTAGTCACTTATTCACCCCCCTCTAGGTGACTTCCAATATATTTATACCGTCTGAGCTGTGGGTGCGGATATTTTAGATCTACATAACTGCATGATTCACACGTTATGATCTACTTATAACCGCTCCGATCGTGCCACTTGATTGTAAGATCGCCATGTAGAGATATTTGTCGCCATTCATAACCGACCTCATTGATATGTGGCCATGACAACGTTCAGAACGTGGGGATGATCTGGCAGCATAATCGGATTCGTGAATCGCGAGATCCTGCTGTCCAATTATTAGTGGCACAGGAGTAGCAGGCTCTAGAGGGTCATTGTTTTGGAGCCTTGAATGGCTTCGGGAAGGATCTCTATACTAATAGGAAAGGATCTTGTATTGATTGTTGGCATGTCCGAGAATCGTGCAGCTTCGACTGAGTGATGTCTGATTGGATGTGGCTCGGGGCGAGACCCGAGACCTTCTTCTTAGGCTCATGTCTGATTTGTCAGTGAGCTGGGCTCGCTGATAGAGAAGTGAAGCCTTCAGGTGTCTAAACACGTGTCATGATCTTGATGGAGGTCAAAAATCTGACCACTGCAACGTATCTAATGTCGAGAAAGGTTAAACAAATTATCATTATTTTATTGTTTATGTGCCAATATATTTAGTTCTTAATAAAAGTGAGTGCTTTTATCATTTCAATTCATGAATTATGGGTGTTAAGTTTTACGGCTTTTATTTGGGCCGTAATTCGTAAATGCACTTCCTTCTCACTTACGATCCACTTGCAACACAAACAGTTAATTTTGTGGTTATG
Organism: Agave tequilana; assembly: GCA_038442645.1. Lineage (NCBI taxonomy): Eukaryota > Viridiplantae > Streptophyta > Magnoliopsida > Asparagales > Asparagaceae > Agave > Agave tequilana. Next base: position 175,863 of record JAVJIF010007885.1, on the reverse strand, counting down.
CAAATCTCACTTGCAATCCACGTGCAACACAGAAAGTTAATTTTATGGTCACGCAAATCTGTATTACAGACAGTTAATTGTAATTAGATTAATATTTTTTATTATTAAATTAATTTGTGAAATTATGAGAATTTTTAAATTATTAGTTAAATAAAATTAGTAGATTAAAGTTTTCATTAATAATTAATATTTTTTAATATTAGAACTTTTTTATTACTGTAATAATCTATTTTTATTACTAGATTAATATAATATATTCACTTAATTTTAATTCTTACTTTATTTATAGATTAGTAATATTTAGTGTAGATTTAATATTTTTGATTATTAGATTATATTTTTAATCATTTAATTTTTTTATTTTTTTCTAATTTTTTAATTTTTAATCATTTATTTAATATGTTAAAATTTTAATATATTTATTTTAATAATTAGTTCTTTATATTTTAATATTTTAATATTTACTTTTAAATATTTATGGTCTTTTTTTAATATTTTTAAATCATCAAACAGTTAATTTTGTGGTCAATTTTTTCACTTATGACTTACACATTACGATAATCAAACACTGTAAAATATAATATATTTTCTCATTTACAATTTTATATTACCAACCAAACACCGTAAAACTTACATGCATGTAACTAATTTATAACTTAAAAAAGTTTACCAATTATGACTTACAAATTACGATCAATTACGACAACCAAACAGACCCTATGTTGCCCAATTTTATAATCGACGAGGAATGGGTCTCGTAAGATCTCACTCCAAGCCAGAGGCGATGTCCCTATTTAGAGTCACACTGAGTAGTATTAGTAAGTTCTAACCTATACTCCTCCCCGAGTATACAATTCAGCGGGCTCCTGTAGTATTTGAAAAAGATTTAAGGGTTTAGCTGTTTAATTTGACATTAAAAATTTTCTATGATCATGCCTAATTCCGTAAATTAAATTATAGCATGAAGTATGAAATATCTCGTTACTTTTGTAACACGTTTCCCTTTTTATCAAGTTGCCGACTGTAAAGCATTAGACTCAATTGACAGGCGCCAATTAAACGATTCTCGTCAATTCCTCATTGAATTGAAGGCAGGCGTCATCACACCCTTGACCAATATTGTCCCCATGTTTCCGGCTCATGTCACACATCTCTTACACTCACCGACGGTGCTGCGACCACAGGAATCCGATCTCCTCAGTTCAGATCACCGTTTCGGTTTCGGGAATATTACAGTTTTTATCCCTTCATTGTTTGATTCTCTTCGCTTCTTCTTCTATTTTGGAAGCTGGCTCGCTGCTGCTGGCAACACAGTCGATCTGAAGAGAGAGGGCGAGGCGTTTCCCCCCAAATTGGGGGAATTATGATCACGCGCTCCAAGCTCGTGGACCAGCTCCGAGACTACCAGATCCGGTCTCAAAGCAAGTGGGTCCCTTTCCCGATCACTGTTCGTATTTTTGCCCATCAATTTCATCTTTTTTGCGCGAAGAAAATTTTAGATTTGGTAGGTTACCGCAATTAGGGTCTTTTCTGTTCAAAAGGTGAAACTTAGTTTTGGTGCTGGGTTTGTGAGACTCTTTCAATTCAGTTAGGGTAAGAAACGAGTAGATTAAGGATGAATCAAAGTGAGGGACAATTAGTAGAGGTGGCCCTGATATGCACTATAATATGCTCTATAAAGACTGATGAGTGTGTTGGATAGTAGGAGTTGTAGGATTGTAGTTGATGGGGCCTATATGACATGCTAATGCTAAAAAACTGGTGTAGTTGAAATCAACATGTTGAGATGGATGAGTGTCGAGATGATAAAAGTTAGGGTGAGAAATGAGTGGATTGGGATGAATCGAAGTGAGGGAGAATTGGTCGAGGTGGCTCTGATATGCACTACAGAGACTGATGAGTGTGTTAGATAGCAGGAGTTGTAGGATTGTAGTTGATGGGACAACATATGATTTGGGTGGACCTAAGTGAACATGGACCGAGTGAGTAAAAAGAAGATACATTAATTGTTAATTTGGGGGAGGATATTGCAAGGAAACAAATTTATGTATCTGACCCAATATATTTCAGGTTAAAGGAGGAGGTGGTGGTGGTGGTTGTTGTTGTTATTGTAGATGTTGTATATATACATATAAATACTTAATGAAAATTTTAAAGCTGGTTAAATTGAAGGATTTTACACTACTTAACTCAACATCAAAATATTTGTTTTATTTAATAGCTACTTAGGATAATTTTGTATATTATGTTATTCACGATAATAAAACATATTACATTATGTGTTTAGGTGATTAAGTCAGCCTACATACCCTATTATTTAGTATATATAGTCAGTGGCATAGCCAGGACTTTGAAGTGTTTTCCCGCGGGGGGGCACAAAATAGCATCCAATAATATTAAAATTGTAATAGTATTTAATAATAACAGTAACAGTTTTCTTTCTAAGAGACTAAGAGAAATGAAGGGGATCTCAAACTCGAAAACTCTCTACTTCGATGGACGCAAGACCTTTGTATGCACAAATTTGCCTTTTAATTTCCTCCGTTGCCCCCCCCCCCCAAACATCAGTCATTGATACACTACTTGATTAAAAACATGACTCTTAGAATACCAAAACAGATTCTTAATAAACCACTATTAGGTTTCTATTATGGAGGCTGTTACACAAAATAAGGAATCAAAAGGGAGATATAATACATTAGAGACAATAATAGATCCTTAGTTCTTTACTGAACTCCTTGCGTCTTATTCAAGCTTAGTGTCTGTACAGGCATGGCTGATCACTTCTAATTTCTCAGATGCAATCATATTTACTGAAATCTTTCAACGAAAATAACCCCCAAAATAGTTGCAAACACTCAACTATTTAAAATAAAACACTAGCAAATAACTTCCTCCCACTATTACGTTAATTGGACCCTGATTAAGGCCCAGATGATTACCATATTCTTCATGATATTCACTATTTGAATGCTCAATGAATTGCTTCTCCTGCACTTTAGTCATCTTTGAAGTCATGTCTCTCTGTGATCAGAAGGAGATTAATTCAAATGGAGTCAGCAATCTTTGGGTTCATGTTGATGGATATTTTCCTTCATGACTTGCAGCAGGTTGACCCAATCTGAAGTCTTTACATATGGAAGAGCAAGTGATGTTTGTCAACAAAAAATCTCTTGCGAGGTGTAACCTTCAGATCGGGCTCGTTACTGTAATTTGTCACAACTCACAAGATGAATGAAGGGGATGCGATTTGGGGTTGAGAGAGAGATCACTGTTTGTGCTGCAGGGGAGAGCGGTGACGGTTGGGTGTGTGCTGCGGCTTGCGAGGATGTGTGTGTGTGTGTGTGTGTGTGAGAGAGAGAGAGAGAGAGAGAGAGAGAGAGAGAGAGAGAGAGAGAGAGATTTGTGCATGTGCTGTGGGGAAGAGAGAGGATGTGGGTGGGTGTGACCCGCGTGGGCCCAAGAGGGGGATAAGAGATGAGATATGAGGGGGACCCGTGGGGGCACAATTTGTTGATGTCAAGGGATTTTTTTTTGGGTGGGGGTACGTGCCCCCCTGCCCCCCTTGCCCCCTCCGCCACTGTGCATAGTATAGTAATTAGCTAGACATCTAAACTACATCTATTTGAATGCAAATAAAAAATGTTGTATATCATAATAAATGCAAAAACAGAATTTATCTAGTATTCTAGTGAACCCCAGTCCTATACTAATTAATCTTGTTGGGTGTGAATATTGTTGGTATTGGTGACTGAATTATAGCAATTAGTCTTTCTTATATTGCTCTTGTCATGCAACTTAACATTAGTTGCACCAAGCATTATCTTGCATGGTTTGCTTTTTCTTAGTGTACTGGATGTTGTTTGTTCTATTATTGGATACTATCTATCTCCTAGGTCAAGACAAGTGTCAGAGATGAGAGACCAAATAGTAATCGAGCCGCTTATTGTTTGATTGACACACGCATCAACCTCATGAAATCAACTATCTAGAAAGCACATAGATTTAAAAATACTAGATATTTGTCTCTTACACACAGGGTACAAGTTGGATGGGGTCGAAGTGGACCAACTTGGCATTTTGTTGGGTATCGGAAACCCTTTTTGAACGTAGGTGTATGGGAATAGGATTTGTAAAGCGCAAATGCAGACCAACTTTGACCCAAGTTAAAAAACCTACATCAACCCAACTTTAAAATGTGAAGGTGATTGGTTACAATGTGTTTGCAAATATTTGCGAACTTGTCAAGTTAGTAAATATTGTATTATAAATCACGTCACTAAATAGTTTCTGAGCATGCAAGAATGGTTAGTTTTGCTTCATGGAACTTTAAAGAATGATTGAGACATGAATTTGCCGTGAACTTCATTACTTAGAAGTGAGGTTTAGCTTTCGTGTACCTTGTTTGCTCTGTGTGTGCTTCTATGGAGCATGGACACGGATACAGGATATGGGTACGACACCAAAAGGACATGGGAATACGACTACATTTTGAAACACTAGGACACGAGTACGACATGTATACAATAAATATTATGTATATATTTGTGTTTTTGTGTGTGTCCATATGTATAGATGCACATAGATGATAATATTTGTATAAATATTCAATAATAGTTAAATTATATTTGTTTGTGTAGCTTAGTATTTTAGTTGTAGCGTGAATTTGTAAGGTTACAACAGTTATAAGAACACAATTTCTTAAATACATTTTCAAGTCATATAATATAATAGCTATGTGAATAATTTTGATAAACAAGACAAGTTATATAAATGTAATGCATTTACAAGTCATAGAACCTTATATTCCTGTTTCAAAATTAGATTTTTCTTATTTAACTTATAATCTTGGTGACAAGGACATCACACAGTTTTCTCTGAGTCTGCATAGAAGAAAGCGTGCTGCGTTGTTTTGATTTTAGTTTATTTTGAATCTAGTTGTTTTTTTATTTAGAAATTTAGTATCAAATTGATTATATTCTGAGAACTGAAATTTTGTAAAGCATATAAATAGGCCTCAAGGCCTCTGTTATTGGTATTAAATGAATGAATGATTGAAACTAAAATTTTCAGTTAAAATTCTTGAGATTTGATCTTGCGTCCGCAACCTCCAACCACTTTAAATACAATGATGAAGACTTGGTGATCAATCTCCTTAACCACAAACAAATGAACAATGAACTCTCACAAAACAAGCTTCTATAGAGTAGATAGAGGAAATTGGCTCAAGATTGTATGAGAAAAACTTAGAGATGTGAAAGTGGAAGCTCAAGAAAAACTTCTTTGAATATGTAAGAATTTGTAGCACAGAAACAATTTCTCTCAAAAACTTGTTTTCTTGATTTTTCAAATCTTTTTCAAAAGCTAAAACTTAAATTTTTCTTTCAAATACTTCTTATCTACAATGGGTCTTATTTATCAGAAATAGGATGAGCCTATTAGATACTAATCCCAATCATTAAGAACATGTTTAAACTCAAATAAAATAAGATACAATCGTTTGAAAATAAAACAAAAATAAAAATTCAAAACATAGCTATTAAAGGCAACCTGCTGCTTTTGGCAGCAGTGCGGTCAACTGCCAGAGGCTAGAAATCTAGCTGTTGGAGCGAGCGGTCGACCGCCTGGTAGATCATCCAGAGCAAACTTTTCTGCTCTGTATAACCGGCGGTCAACCGCCCTGTCAACTGTCCAGCCCAGTTGTCCAACCTTCGATCGTACGGTCAACCGTGTGTACAAGCCAATGCTTGTGTGCATGTCTGGTCGACTGCCTGGTCGACCGTTCACACAAGCCAGTGCCTTGTCACACCACCGATCGACCGGCCTAGGCCAAAAACATATTATTTGTAATTTTAAAAATCCTTTTAAAACAAACTAAATTTCTAAAAAAATCTATAAAAATATGTGCATGTAAATACTTTAGAGCACAAATACCTGGGACTAAAAATCAACCCATATTACAAACATGAGACTTCTTTTTGAGATAAGAAATACAATTTTGAAGTATAAACTATATTTTCTGAAATAATAAACTTTAAGCTGAAAGACAAGTTTTTTCCAAAACTTGTATAAATACAAAAAAAGTTTCTCAAACTCATTTGAAGCACCAATGTGTATGAATAAAATTCTATACACATATAAACAATATGAACTTGTTTTTGAGAATTTCTTTTCACAAAAACGAAACCCAAACTAGTTAAATTGAAATGGGTTAAACCAAAACTTTTATTCTTGTAAGCTAATATCAAATTTTTCTGTATGTAAGCTTGAGCAATTAAGTCTAATTTAAACTTTACAAAAATCTAAACATCCTTACAAACTAGAGTTTTCTTCTTGAAATAATCTTCTTCACCTTGACTCAATCAAACTTGATTTTTTTTAGGTAAACTTCTCCTTGAGTCTTTATATGATTTTTATACTTGAGCTCTTGAATCAACGCGTGTTAGCTTCAAACTTGACTTTGAGTCAAGGTCTATCACTCTAGTTTTGATGATGATTAACTCATGTAGTCTTCTTCTTGAAATCATCTTCTTCACCTTGACTCGATCAAACTTGATTTTTTTTGAGGTAGACTCCTCCTTGAGTACTTGATATTTTTATGTTTGAGCTCTTGAATCAATACGTGTTAGCTTCAAACTTGACTTTGAGTTTTTTGAAGAAGATAAACACCGAACTAAGATCTTGATTAATATCTAAAATTTAAATAACATAAGATTATTAGTACTATAACTACATGAGTTAATCATCATCAAAACTAGAATGATGTATTTTTGGGCCAACAATATCCCCTTTTTGATGATGACAAAACTAATGGAGTTATATATGCATGGATAATGAAAAGCTTTGTAAAAGCTCTCCCTTAACTCATGCATAGCAAATAAACAATAAGATATTTAATAAACTCAATAAGCATTAATCAAACATATACATATATGCATTAACCCTAAACATGCATATATAAACACACAAATTCTCTCCCGGTTTTTGTCACTTTATAAAAAATGTAAAGAAAATAAATAAGTTATATGCGATATAAATTTATGACGAGGAGATGTTAACTCCTGCATACATGCGTTACATGGAAAAGAGATGACTAAACTCTAAACCACATAGGCATAATATACAATGTATAGACGGAGATATAAGCTCCCCCTATATACGTGTACGATATAGAGAAGAGAGGTTAAGCTCTTCTTTATACAATGCACTCATTATAAATTTATATATGGAGGAGATGTCAAGTTAACCCCCCTTGCATATAGGCAATATATATCAAAACGATAGGTATCAATTGAAAATCTTAGATAAACCAATTGTGAATTCTTAAACCAATTATAAATATTAAAACAATTTTAGATAAATCAATTGTAAATTCTCGATAAACCAATACTAATTTAACTTCTCTCCCCTATTTTAGAGAAAAAAGAGTAAAATCAAAACGAATCCATTTTTAAAAAAATTCCCCTTTCAAACAATAACAAAATATTTGCATGAGCTTAAGAAATAATAATACCAATTTAAAGTGATACCAATCCATGATATCAATTTGTAATAAAATAAGGTTAGCAAGAGATTACTTTGTGTTAAAAATATGCACAGACACATGCATGAATAATTTTAAATCAAGCACAATTAATCAATAATATGTATGCATCTCAATTAAAATTTAATATCACTTGAAATTTAATACATGCATATATAAATAAACATGAATGAGTATACAAAAATCAAATATCATATCAAGTGTATAACTCTTTTTTATCACCAATCTACATGCACGTGTCAAAAGAATAGTCAATTGAAATTATATAAAGTATGATCACCCAACCAACCACCCACAAAGGGTAGCCATTTTCAAAAATAGCTATTTGAATAAAGTTGAAAATAGTTTGAAAATACTATCATTTCAAAATAGTTTGATTAAAAAGAATTTCAAAGAGTACATGTATAAATGTAAGAATCATTAAAACTAAGATATACACATATAACTAAGTTAGAATTGAGTACACAAAGAATATGAGTCAAGTTTGACACAAAATCAAGAGTGTATCTCAAAAGCTATATAAGTATATCACAAATTCTAATAAAAATTATATTTAAACATAAAAACAAAAATATGTAAATCATGATATGCTTAAAATTTTCAATTTAAAATATTCATAAATATAAAATGGATGATAGAGATAGTTACCAATAGCGATAGAACTAATCTTCATTTTTCCAAACCAAGATGGTCTTCCCACTTAAACTCCTTGAGCACCAAATATTTCACCATCAAGTTCTGATTGCATCTACATCAAGGCACCAAACTTTCATGTTTTGGGAGAGCCCACACCTACATAATATACAATTGATATGAATTTTCGTACCCAAATCCTTTTGGGTTCTTGGGGTTAGTATTTCGAACTCAAATATTCTTAGTTGCAAGATTTAATCTATCATAGCAAAACTTAGTAAGATGGTCTTTACGGCCACAATGTGAGCAAGTATATATATTGGCATGAGTTTGAGCATGGTATGCATGCATATGCTGTGTAGTATGTCCATGCAAGTGAGGAGCATGGCAAAACATGGATTTCAATCTACTATGATCAAAAGCACATTGGCTCAAGGTAGAGCCTAAAGCATCCATATCCTTTTTTAAAACACAAATCTCATTTTTGTTAATAGTAGATACAACATTACTAGCATGACAAGAGTTCTTGCGGGAATTTTTTTTGAATTTATCAAAAGAAGTAGAAATCTTTTCTTTTTTCCTTCAAAACTTTTTCCTTTTCTTTTTCAATAGAACAAATTGATTTTCAAAGATTCTTTTTATTGAAAATCAAATCAACTTTATTTTTCAATGTCTCATTTCTTTTGAAACAAGATCAAATTGAATTTTCAAAGAATCCTTTTCTTTTGAAATCGAATTAACTAGATTTTTCAAATATTCATTTTCTTCAAAAATAATATTTAATTTTGAAGACAAGGAAACATTCTCTTTCTTCAATTCCAAGTTTTTACTTTTCATCAATTCATTTTTTTCAAATAGTTCTTGACAAACTATGGCAAGACCATCATATGATATATTTTCATCTTCATCAAAGTTGGATTCCGAGTTTACCTTAAGGGGGTCATTCCCTTGGGTCATGAATCATATGTCGGAAGGATCATTTTCTTCTTTCGAGTCTGTATAATCATTTGGAGTTTGTTCGCCAAGAGAGATCAATATATTTCAAACTATAAAAGCGGAATCAAAATTAGTAATCTTAGAGAGAAAATCATCATTTAGGGCTAGCTTTAAAACATGAATAACTTTTGCGTTGGCCTCAAAATATTTGTTATTTTCATGATATGATTCTTTAGTTGTGGCAAGATAAACATCTATTCTGAGGCACTTAAGATATATTCTCATCTTAACCTTTCATGTTTGAAAGTTAAGAATATCAAACATTGGTGGAGTACGAAAATCCATGTGAGTATAAATAAAAATGTGATTAGCAAAATAAGGATCGCTCTACGGTGGTTAAATCGATTATTAAAAGCACCCGCTCTGATACCAATTGTAAATCACCTAGGGGTGAATAGGTGATCTGCTAATTAAATGTGAAATTTAAAAACTTATAATAGAACTGAAGAGAAATAGAAACCCTAGAATTAAATTGTATTGTATTTAATAACACAAGAGAAGGTACAAGATATATATAGAAGACAAGGTGGGTATATGGTTATATAGGTAACAACCCAATATCCCAATAACCTTATACTAATAACTAACCTTAACACTGTTGGCTCAAAGGCCTATCACTCTAGTTTTGATGATGATCAACTCATGTAGTTATGGTACTAATGATCTTGTGTTTATTTAGTCTCAGATTTGTGATCAAGATCTTAGTAGGTGTATAGCTTCAACAAATGATTTAAAGTCATGTTTTGGAGCTAACACGGTTTGATTCAAGAGCTTGTGCATCAAGACCACATCAAGTACTCAAGAGGAGTCTAGCTCTATGGATCGTGTTTGGACCAAGTCAAGAAGATGAGAAGACTTCAAGTGAAGACCTTCAAGATCAAGACTTGTGTCTAGGCTTGTTCTTATAAGATTTTGTTTTAGATTAAAATATAAAGGATAGAATAGTTGGTGGATTGCTCAAATATACCATATGCACACACACTCTTGTTTTAGATGAGTTTTCATAAAAGAGATTTCATTTTAGAAAAGAATTTTATTTTGGAAAAATACAAAAGAGTTTTTCTTTTAGAAAAATACCGGTTTGATATTTGGAATTCAAGTATATATATTTTAACCAAAATCATATTTAGTGCTTATTGTCAAAAACATAGATATTTCACCATGTATGTGTATTGGATCATATCCATACACTCTATACTTTAAAAGAGTTTAAAATATCTTGTTTTTGTATTTGGAGAAGTTTTGGAAAAACTAATTTTGGAAAAATACAGTTTTCGTTTTTAACCAAAATTTCTAAGTTACAAAAATAGTTCAAAATGTTTGTAACATGTTTTGATTTTGCTCAAACATGTTTGTATATCAAAGTTTAATACTGAAACTATTTTTGTAGATTTTTCATGATTTTATGGGATTTTATTTGAGCCAAAATGACTAACATTTTAATCCCAGAATTCCTATCCTGGCTTCAGTCGGTCGACCAAAGCTTGAAGTCGGTCGACCAGGCCGGTCGACCGACGTGCACAGACGTGCACGCCAGCCTTTACTGGAGGGCCGGTCGACCGGGTCGGTCGACCGCCAGAGAGCTCTGCTCTCTGGAAAGTCCCGGTCGACCGGCAGAGAGATCTGCTCTCTGTTCCAGGGTCTCGGTCGACCGGCCGGTCGACCGCTGCCCCAACGGTCAGAAAAATGACCGTTGGCGGTCGACCGGGCGGTCGACCGTCAGACCGCCTGGCTCCCAACGGTTAGTTTTTCTAGCTCTATAAATTGGGGCTTTTGGGGGCTGTTTTTATAAGATTTTTTTTAGTGGATTTTGAGCTAATTTTTCCTACTTCATTAAAAGAGTTTTCTCCACTAAATTGAGAGCTAATATTTTCAATCAAAGGGGAGTTTTATCAAGAGTGTTTTCAAAGTGATTTTCTTGAGTTTTCCTCCACCATTTCAATCCTTGTTTTCTCACACAACACTTGAGCCATCCATTGCTATATCTACCCATAGGGATTTGTTGTGAGAGGATTTTAGGTGATCAAAGTGTTGTGATCACCAAAGTTCCTTCATTTGCTTTGAGGAGGCGGACGAGTGCGTTCGCGGTGGTTTCGAGTTTGTGTGTGAACTCCTTGTTTGAGGTGCGGCCTCGGCGAGCTAGAGAGCTTGCGGTGTGTACGGGACTAGGGAGTCCTAGAGCTTGTAGGTGTTGCGGCACCGAGTGATCCGATGGGATCGATTATAGTGGAAATCTTCAAGTGTGAAGGCGGGGACGTAGAGCAAGTGTGCTCGAACCTCGAAACAAATCCCCCGTGTTTGCGATTGCTCTCTCTATCTCTTTGTCTTTATATCTTGCATGCCTCTATTGCTTTCATCTTTAATTGCTAGATATATATATTTGTGCTCATATTGTTATATGCTTGGGGTGTGTTTGCTAACACTAGTTTTCAACCAAGAGAGCCAACGCGGCACCTTAACTCTTATTTAGAGGAATCTTGAGGAGTTAGTCCAGAGCCCTTCACGGGGAATCCGGCTACACTCTTGTGTTAAACTTGGTATTTAGTGTAATAAGTTTTTAATTCTGCATTTAGTGACTATTAGATTAGCTCATCACCTATTCACCCCCCTCTAGGTGATTTACAAACACTCCTCCTCAAGTTGGAGCGTAGAGATCTAGCATGCCCTGCTTGTTACATTAGTTAGAAAACACCTACGATGATGTAGCTTTGGTGAGGAGATCAGCTAACTATTTTGAAGACGGTGTGAACTGGAATGTAACCACCTTCTTTGTCTAAGCATCTCTGACAAAATAACAGTCAATCTCAATATGTTTGGTCCTTTCATGGAATATAGGATCTGGGCAATGTAGATGGCAGACTGATTATCACAACACATAGGCATGGGCCCAGGCTGTTGGAAACCAAACTCCATCACTAGATATTTTTTTTAACCATACCATCTCACATGCTGTATGAGCTATAGCTCTATACTCAGTTTCTGCACTCGAGCGAGACACAACATTTTGCTTTTTGCTCTTCCAAGTCACCAAATTTCCTCCAACAAAGGTGCAATACTCAGTGGTAGACTTCATGTCTCGGTCATCGGTATAACCTGAATCCGAATATCCAGAAATGTATACATGCCCATGTTTCTTGTACACCAAACCTTTTCCTAGATAACTCTTAATGTAAGCGGGGATCCTCATCGCAGCTAACCAGTGAATCTCTCTGGGTTGATGCATGAATCTGCTTCGTACCCTCACAACAAAGGTAATATCTGGCCTAGTAACCGTAAGATATATCAACTTCCCAATCAATCTTCTATGTCTTCCTGGATCATCAAGTGTATGACTGTCATCAAAATTGGCAATTGGCGAGAATGTCTCAAAATAGTCGATGCCATATGTCGAGTATATCCCTTGGCCACGAGTCTGGCCTTATATCTATCCACAGAACCATCTGGGTAGTACTTTAAAGTAAACACCTAGCGATAACCAACAATCACCGCATCTGTTGGTGCTGAAATCAACTCCCAAGTTCCTCTAGAAGCAAGAGCTTTCATCTCCTCATCTATAGCCTTTTTTCAAGTAGGTACTAATAAAGCCTCTGTATATGACCTGGGTATAGACTCGGAAGACAGAGAGAGCAAAATGGCAAAAAGTAGGATTTATGTTATCATAAGCGACAAAATTAAAAATAGGGTAATCAGTGTAAGACCGTTTACCTTTTCGAAGGACAATAGGAACATCAAGATCAGATGGAGAAGCTGATGGTGGAGTAGGACCGTCTACCGGAGAGGGAATAACTAGAATAAATTCGGAGGCAAGAACCTTTAGGCAATGAGTGTAGACATATCTGAAATCCCGTACTGGCGTTGATGCAGGTGGATCTTTAGTTTTTACTAGCAGCATTAGCGAAGAAATAGTAAAAGCAGGTGTAGGTAATGATACAAATAGTGAAGGAGGAACAGTCTCAGATACGGTCAGAGGAACTTGTATAGAGAAAAATGGAACAGACTCAAAGAATGTAACATCAACGACACTAAGTACTTCATGGTGGAGGGATTATAGCACTGGTATCCTTTTTGAGCTCTGGAATACCCAACAAATATACACTTTATAGATTTGGGAGATAACTTATCTAGCGCAGGAGACAAGTCTTGAATAAAATAAGTGCATACAAAAACACGGGGAGTCATGGAGAAGGGTTTTTTTATTAGCATGGAGACAAGAAAACAGAGATCTATTATTGAGAACAGAAAAAGACATTTTATTAATTAGATAGCAAGTACTTAACACAACATTAGACCATAAATATTTTAGAACATTCTTATGGATCATTAAGGTTCTAGCAACATCCAGAATATGTATATGTTTTCTTTCGGCAACTCAATTTTGTTGGGATGTATAAGAACAAGAGGTCTGATGAATAATACCACTTTTGGAACAAAAAACAGATACATTCATTTTTACATACTCCAGGGCATAGTCAGTAGGAAGAACACAAATAGAAGTAGAAAACTGATTTTTTATTTCATTAAAGAAAGACTCAATTATACTGGACACTTCTGACCTCTCTTTTAAGAGATACAACCACGTCATGCAGGAGAAATCATTAGTAAAAAACAAAAAATATCTAAAACTCTTGATAGAGGGCATACGACTAGGACCCAAATGTCAGAATTGACCAACTGAAAGGGAGAACTACTACGACTATTGACTCGACTCAGAAAGGTAGCACGATGATGCTTACCTAACTCACAAGACTCACAACCTAAAGAAGAGATAGAAGACTCAAAAGGAATAATAGACCGGATCTTTTGTAATGAAGGATGACCCAAGCGCTAGTGCCACAGTAAAACTGAATCAGGCTGACCTGCAACCAAGCCCTAGGGGTCACTCGATCTTCCATATAGTATATGCCTCCTCGCTCATGCCCCGAACCAATCCCCTTCTCAGTCGACAGGTCTTGAAACATACAATGAGAAGGAAAAATTATTTTGCAGTTATTTTGTTTAGTAAGATGATTGATAGATAAGAGACTAACAGAAAAACGTGGAACATAAAATACATCAGTAAGGGTCAAGGATGGAGTAGCATGAACTATTCCATTTCCTAGTTAGGTGAACGAGTACCATCAACAATTTTAACAGAGGGGTGGGCAATGGACATATTTAGGGAAACAAACTTTTGTGCAATACTGTCATGTGGGATGAGGCTCCAATCTAATATTCAGGGCTTTTAAAGAGAGGCAGTATGGTATGCATACCTGAAGTAGATGCATGAATTGTTGAAAGATTTGTTTGAGAGAGCTCAGTTGTCAAAGTCGATCATACTCCTCCTGTATCAGTACAAACGTGAAAGATCTAGGAATAGTGGAGGAAGTTGATGAATAGTCTTGAGTAGTGTGACGCGGAGCAGAAAAGTCAGACTCAGATAGCTGTGCTCACTCAGGTTGATCAAATTTCTCCCAGTACTTCTCGGAGATGTGATTACTGCGTTCACAATGCCTGCATTGTCGAGGGCCTTTCTTAGAGGCATTCTGTCTGCCTCCATACGAACCACATCCACCTCCAATAACTCCTTGTCCTCGTCCTCCAAAATCGCGATCACGACTACGGTCACGTCCAGAAATCATGGCAGACTGCTCAATGGAAGGTGCAGAGGAAACATCAGCCCCAATAGATATTATCATAAGTCGCGAGAAAGTAGCAGTCAACGTGGGAATACTATCTCCTCTCAGAATCTGACCCCGCACGTGGGATCGTAAAGTACGACTCAAGCCAGATAGAAACTTTGACACTGCAAGATCCTGACGTACCCCCTCAGAGTCGTCACATCAGTAACAGACGGCTGTTGCATCTCTAATTCATCAATCAGACCTTTGGCTTCACCATAAAACTCAGACACAGATCTGTCCCTCTGTTTGAGCTCAAGCAGGCACTCATAGATCTCGAACACCCTCGAGGGATTTTTCTCATTTCCATACATGACCTTCAGTGTATCCCACATGTCCTTGGCAGTAGGCAGGGATATGACACTGCCACAAATCTTCTCCTCCAGACTGTTAAGAAATCATGTCATCACGGAATAATCTCCAGCCAAGTCACATACGTGGGATCCGTATCAGCAGGTGGAAGCTGTAGGAGGTGAGCCACTTGTTCTAAACGTCAATGATTATGCGGAACGCCTGCGCTCATAATAGGTAGTTGGAGCCATTCAACTTTACTGTAGTCCCCAACATAGTCTTGAGAACAAAAGTCTCAACCATGAGAGAAGAGATCATAGTGGAGGAAGAACTTGTAGCCTTAGACATAGTAGCCAGTAAAATAAAGTAACAGAAATCAACCAGTAGTAGAGTGAACAACCAGTAAGGGAGAAGGAAGCAACTCAGGTACTAGATGATAGCATAGATAGCCAGATAAGCATCAAGGGAACAATGTGTCAAGCAGAAAAGTCATGTAGAGCATCCAAAATAGCTAGAGCAGATATAGAAGTCTGATTTTTATGTAGTAAACGGATCAGATCTCACCAGATACGGCTTGTAGAGCATCAAAAAAACCGGATCAGATTTAAAAATCTGATTTTTATGCAAAAAACATATCTGATCTCATCAGATACGGCTTGTAGAGCATCAAAAGAACCAGATCAGATCTATAAAACTGATGTTTATACAGAAAACAGATCTGATTTCAAAAAAAGCATCAAAAAACCTGATTCTGGGGGTCTGCGGCAGCACTGGAGCTTACTCCTGTACAGGAGTCTGCGGCAGCACTGGAACCCTGTACAGGGGTTTGCGGCGCTGCTGGAGCTATTTGGGGCTCTTGGAAGGATGGTGCGGCACTGCTGGAGCTGTTTGGGGCTATTTGCAGCAATGGAAGGAACTGTTTTGGGTGAAAGGAAGAAGAAAATTTGAGGAAAGGCAGAGATTTGAGGAGGTGAACTTGAGGACTAGGGTTTCCTTTACTCTGATACCATGAAGAGAAATAGAAACCCTAGAATTAGATTGTATTGTATTTAATAACACAAGTGAAGATACAAGATATATATAGAAGACAAGGTAGGTATATGGTTATATAGGTAACAATACAATAACTCAATACTAATAACTAACTAATCTTAACAAAAACTAACACACAAATAGATACCAAAGAGTGAAGCTGAATTCTCGGTGAAGGTATCTATAACCTCTCAAAATCCCCTTCAATAAGAGTTGAGGTGCTTAATTGCTCTCTTGATTCAAACAAGTGTAAGCACATGAAACTATATCATGTAAAGATAGGCAAGTAATAGCAAGCAAGATATAAATTAGAGTGAGTTGAGTTGAGAGAGAGATGATAAGCAATCACAAACACGGGAGAATTGTTTCGATATTCGAGCCACTTGCTCTATGTCCCCGCCTTGACCGTAATGAAGGATTTTCTCGCTACACAATCCTGCAAAATCACTCAACGATGCAAGTTCCCTCGAAAACTCTTAGACCCCAAGTCCCTCACTCGGTGCCACAATACCTACAACATGAGCCCGCAAGCTCACTCTGAAGCTGTAACCTCCAACCGTTTTAAATACAATGATGAACACTTGGTGATCAATCTCCTTGACCACAAATAATGAACTCTCACAAATAAAACTTCTATAGAGTAGATAGTGGTGATTGACTTAAGCTTGTGTGAGGAAAACTTAAAGATGTAAAAGCGGAAGCTCAAGAAAACTATTGGGAAAACTTCTTTGAAGATGTAGGAATTTGTAGCACAAAAACAATTTCTCCCCAAAACAAGTTTTCTTAATTTTTCAAAGCTTTTTCAAAAACTAAAACTTGAATTTTTTTTTCTTTCAAAGATTTCTTATGAAACTCTCTACAATGGGACCTATTTATAGGGAATAGGATGAGACCATTAGAGACTAATCTTAATCATTAAAACTATATGTAAACCCAAATAAAGTAAGATATAATCGTTTGGGAATAAAACAAAAACAAAAAATTCAAAACATAGCCGTTAGAGGCAAACTGCTGCTTTTGGCAGCAGTGCGGTCGACCACCACCGACTAGAAATCTAGCCATTGGACCAGCGGTCGACCGGCCGGCTGGCCGGCCAAAGTAGACTTTTCTGCTCTGCATAACTGGCTGTCCAGCCCCGCAATTGATCGCGTGCACAAGCCAATGCTTGTATGTACGTCCGATCGACCGCCCGGTCGACCGTGTACATAAGCCAGCGGCTTGTCATACCACTGGTCGACTGCCCGATCGACTGGCCTAGGATAAAAACATATTATTTGTAATTTAAAAATTCTTTTAAACAAACTAAATTTCTAAAAAATCTATAAAAATAAGTTCATGTAAATACTTTAGAGTACAAATATGTGGGATTAAAAATCAACATAGATTACAAACGTGTGAACTTCTTTTTATGATATGAAATACAATTTTGAAATAAAAACTATATTTTTAAAACAATAAACTTTAAGTTGTAAGACAAGTTTTTTTTCAAAACTTGTATAAATACAAAAAACAAGTTTCTCAAACTCATTTGAAGCATTAATGTGTATGGATAAAATTCAATACACATAAAATAATATGAACTTGTTTTTGAGAATTTCTTTTCACGAAACCAAAACACAAACTAGTTAAATCGAAACAGTTTAAACTAAAACTTTTGTTCTTAAAAACCAATATCAAACTTTTGTGTGTATAAGTTTGAGCAATCAAGTCTGATGTAAACTTTACAAAAATCAAACATCCTTACAAACTAGAGTTTTCTTCTTGAAATCATCTTTTTCATCTTGACTCGATCAAACTTAATTCTTTAGAGCTAGACTATTTGAGTACTTGATATAATCTTTATGTTTGAGCTCTTAAACTAACACGTATTATCTTCAAACTTGACTTTGAATCTTTTAAAGAAGTTAGACACCGAACTAAAATCTTGATTAATACTTAAAACTTAAATAACATAAGATTATTAGTACTATTACTATATGAGTTAATCATCATCAAAATTAGAGTGATGCCTTTGGGCCAACACTCCTCTCTATCACAACCGCGCAACCACCATGACTTCCACCTTCTTCCTCCCTTCGAACCCTTCGACAACCCAATCTGCAGCCACGTTGACTGTAACAGCCATATCGACTGCACAGAACTTGCAAACACGTCGACTGCACACAACCTCCTTCCTCCATTCGAACCCATCGACAATTCCCTTCGATCTCCCCATCCAGCGAAATCGACAGCCTCGCCATGACCCACAGTCACGCTGCTAGACTTCGTCAACACTTTCACCATCATCGCTGATAAGATCTCATCTAAGAGACATCGCCGACGATGAGATCTCATCCCTCACTAACTCAACATCGCCTGTAACTCCCTCTTCTTCGCCAGCCGACTGCTTCTCCTTCCTCATTTCCAAACATATCCACTGTTGTCGCTGCCTCGTCAACAACAATGTTGCCATTCACACGAGATCAAGTGGGAAATTAGATCTGAATTCAGTTGGGTTTACATTAGGACCCGGTCCAACTTGATAGCAACTTGACACGAGCTGCCCTGACCCGACTCGATAGCAACTTGACCTAAGCTGACCTGAGCCGACGACTTAGACCTAAGCCGACCTGCTGACAACTCAAGTCCAAGCCGACTGAGCTGACGACCCAAACTCGAGTCGATCAGTCCTGACTCGGTCTTGACTTGTCCCGACTCAAACCAAACTCAACATGATTGATTCATAAGCCGTTTTGAGCTCGTTTCATGCCTCTTTCAAGTTGTTTTCGAGCCAATCTTCATTCGGTCATTCCCATCCACTGTTCCAAAGCTTCCCTACAAGATTTTCGGCCATTAGTTGTGGAGAATTATCTAAAGACTCTTACAAGACTTATGCTTGAACGTTAACTACCTATCTCCTCAGGTGATATCATAATTTGATCTAATTTTATTTGTTCATTTCTTGCAAATTTTAGGAGTTGTGCACTTATTTGTAGTTTGTCAAGCATAATTGTTGATGTTTATTGATCTCATTTGTCGGTTGCTTAACATCATCATTTAGGATTACATTTCTTTGCATATAGAGATTAAGCCTTTTAACATTGTAATTGTCATCATTTAGTGCATGCATTTAGTTTTATCTAAGTATAGGAATTTTGCATAATTATTTGCTCGTTTGTATTCTTTTGCATTGCAGTCTGTCCTATGTTAAGTTGTAAATATGTTTGAGTTTAGCATGAGATTTTGGCGTCCCCTAGAGTTACTTAACACTGATTCACAACATCGTACTAGAGAGTATAATTATTATGGTTGGCGCGAGTCACGAAACACGGGTTCACAATATCGCACTAGATAGTAACTATTATGATTCACTAAAAAGTGTAATTTTTATGATGGCATGAGTCACAAACACAAAATCACATCGCACTAGATAGTGTAATTATTATGATTGGTGTGTTATTAGGAGAGATGTAATCCAATAAAAAGCAGCGTAATGCATCTGGATTTTATGGTATATATGACTCTTACAAATTTTGTGATTGGATAGCGCACTTGGACTATTATTTTGACTTGTATCAATTTTCTGATGCGCGTAGATTAAAATTTGCTAAGTGAACTAAAGTCTTCATCTTTGTTTGGATTATTGGACTTCCGTAGAAAGACAACTAGCGAGAAAATATACTAGACCTATAGAGACGTGGGATGAAATAAAGAAAAAGCTTAAAGAAAAATTTATTCCCTCTAGAATCGAGTGTTTAAAGAGTTGTTTTTATCTACGTCAGGGAGACTTGTCTTTAACCGAGTATATGCTAAAATTTGAGAAACTTGTATTTAAATGTGGCTTTCAGATAGATTAACTTTCTACTGTATATGTGGTTTATAACAGATTGAGACTTGATTTCAAAAGAGAGCTGATTTTACATGTCATGAAGTCTATCAAAGAGACTTTTCTTTTGGCTTTAGAGAAAGAACTGTCCACTTTTAAAATTAGAAATCGGTGTTCTATGTGTGAGAGATATGGACACCATGCGTAGGGGTGTCCCCTCGATCAAGTGTTTTAAGTGTGGAGAATTTGGACATTATGATTACTAGTGCCCCTCGAAGAATCAACATAATGTGCAAACTAATGATATTGATAATTCGAGGATGTCCATATTACTTCTTAGGTTACTGGTGATGTTGTTGATGAGTTAGTAAATTCTAGTACACTCACCTTGATGAGTTGAGTTTACTACACCCATACCTGATGACATCGATGTTTCAGAAGATGATACTAGTGATTTTGAGCATGTGTTAGTGGAGTCTAGTATGCCCGTACATGTTGCTAGGTATTCACTTGTCTTACCTATGATAGAGGATGGAATTGAGCATGAGACGATTGTACTAATGTCATTACATCTAATAAGCCATCAGAGTTCTTTTATGCAAAATGTGGTTATGTGGTTGTTCCTAATTTTTTTTAGTGAATCAGTGAAATTCTTCACTATAGTTGATTGAGATTTTCCTGCACACAAAATAAAGAATTTTAGATTTAGAACAAGATGCGCAAGGTGCTTAATTCTAATCCGCTGTAGCAATGGCTATGCGGGTCGTGATCCTCAGGGAGGGACTAGCGATGGAAGCTTGTTTAGCAAGTTATCTCTTTTTTTATTTATTTTGTTATTTACAATGGTATTTACAATGTGAAGTGTGAAAGAAATTGGAAAGATGTGAGTTGGTGATCTAAACTAAACTTAGAAAGAAAGAAAACTATGAACTAAAAACACATACCTACCTCTTCTGCCCTGTTTACCTTTGATCCGTTGCAACGACTTACCTTGTCTTTGAAGGCATTCGAGCATGGCGTATAGGATCTTCCCCCTTCTCGATCTACACTACGAAAAGAAAAGACAAACTATACTAGCAAGAGAAGGCTTGTTCATCACCATAGGCCATCAAGGGCACTTCTTCGGCTAAGCAGTCTCGAAGCGATCAGATCTCATGGTTTGCAAGACATCAGAGAGAAACAATAAAATAAAATAAGAATAGAAGAAAAAATAAAACAAAAACAAAAACAAACCTCGAATAGATTTTATTAACAATAGAAGAAAAGTTTGACTTACACCGATGTCACCTCAGTATAAGCATGAACTCCTTCCTCCATGAAAGCATTCTACTCTCAGTTACATAAAAAATAAAAATTACAAAAAAAGAAAAATAAAAACCTAAACTACAACTAGCCTAAAACCCTAGATTTTGCTCTGTAGTTCGCTGTATGCCCTTCTCGGTTGCACTGCAGGGTATTTATAGGCGCAGAAGGAAGTAGAGTCCCAGAACGACTCCTCCACGAAAACGGTTGCCCGGCTTCATCCAGAATGCCGCGGAAACGCGGCTTGGGCCGCGTTTCCGCGGCCAAGTAGTGGCGGTTGGCCACGCGCTTTGGCGCGTGGCCTCTCCTGGTCCGTCCATCTGGGTGTAGTCTTCTGAAAATTGCATCCCGACTCTTCATCTTGGGATTTCGAGATAACTTGGGAAGCAAGTTACCCTAAATCTCAAATCTTCCCATATCTTTTAAATGAACTTATTATCTTTGCACTCTCTTTCTTTGGCTTTTATCCTCATCCTGCAAGTATTTAGGGTTGAATAGAAGTCTATCCTTCCCTCTTCTTTTGGCATTTGCAACAATTGCCCTTAGTAATTACAATTTTGACAATTGTTAATTGCAACTTTTACATTGGGCTTTAAACATGGGCTTTTGGGCTTCTTTTGAGGCTTTATTCCTTTATTTTTATTTTTCAAGGCCTGCACACAATAAATAATAAAATATTAGTACATGTGCAGAATTATAGGAATAAATATGAAAATGTGATAGTAAATGTATTGAAAAATATGCACTTTTTACTACCTATCAATAGTTCATCAGGTTACTCCTAGTGTTATTTCTTTTAGTGAATATTTGAAATTATTTCTAATATTGGTCATATATTTGTTAGTCCTACTGATATTATACTATTAGCGGTATCTGATGTACGTCCTTTTAGAAAACCCATATATCTCTTTGTCCTATCTTTAAGAGTTTTACCTAGTGAGTTTGTTGCATTGCATTTGCCTAAAATACATGATGAGACCCATAAACAAATAACAATTTGCAATGATACTATAGAATTTGTACCTATCTACTTAGTATCTTGCAGGGATTTGCAGTTAAAAATATGGTGATGGTCACGATTCATTTTGAGAGGTTCCCTCTCAGAACTGTGAGTTACACGCTCGACGTATATATCCTTCTAAAGTCTTGAGGAGGCTTACTTTCAATACTGATGTGTTGGATATCCCATGGGATCCTGGTGTCAGTTCGATTTTTAGTGGAGCGGATTCGACTCTTTTTGCTGATGTGCCTTTCCAGATCTATCATCGATTGCAGCTTGTCCTTCACGGAGGCCAGTTCCACTTCCATCACCTTAATTCGGACTTGATGCACGACCGACGGTTTTCAGACCGCCACCATGGCCCTATTGAGATGCTTCATATGGGGGTTCTGCCCTTGATAAGGTCAAGTTTTTTTCATCTATGGGAAAATGATGTGGACATCATGCCGTTTGATTTGAGTCTACACTAGAAGAAAGCGTGCTGCACTCTTTTGGTTTTAATTGTTTTGATTTTAGTTTATTTTGAATTTAGATGTTTTCTTTTAATTGAAAATTTAGTATCACATCGGTTATATTCTGAGAACTGGAGTTTTGTAAAGCCTATAAATAAGCTTCAAGACCTCTCTTATTGGTATTGAATGAATGAATGATTGAAATCAAAATTTTTCAGTTAAAATTCTTGAGATCTGATCTTAAAATTGATGTAAGGGGTGTGAAGCCCATCCTGTGCAAGGAATGTGAAGCTCAAATCTATCCAGTTTCTTATCTCTTTTTCTCAAACCCTAGTTTTCTCTTTCTACTTGTATTGAAGGCAACTGCAATCCCCATATTACATCACTTGGTTACTAAAATACGTCTCCGTTACGTCTAGGATACGTTGCAAATTTTAGGGTACATTAAAGCAACACGTATCGGTCAAGTATTGGTCAAGTATCAGAGTATCCAAGTATCGGAAAGTATCCGACATGGGTATGTCTCCTTCGACGAAGTATCCATGCTTCATAGATGTGCATGCATATGTATGAATTTGTGAAGCCTAAGACTCTGGGCAAGAATTAAATTTTTGTTTAAATTGGATTGATGGCCGTGTTAAAATCCACACTCGTCGAACCTGCCCCAACCTGGAAACCTGAAATCTCATGTTGGTAAATTTTGGTTTCTATATTCTGGACCCTTGTTGGTTCGGCTTTCAGAACACCAGAAACCTACATCTGAGTTGCATCTCCTACTCAGGCATGTCGCAGATGTCTAACACACGGCTAATATATGTCAAACATGCTAATTTTGTGTTGGGCTCAGAAAATCATTTGACGTGTGTGCGTGATGGGGTTTAGCCTATATAGCCTAAACACACACACACACAGAAAATAAATAAAAAAAAACCAGCACGGCTGCCATAATACACTCCCACCCAAAACAGAACTATCCAAAGCCTAAAGCAGTTTGATGTTCTCTCCATGTTTAAACTCTATGCGTCATATAGTCCGCATCATTGAATATTTTTCCCTTTTTCTCATAAACTCTGAGTAGTGACTGTAACTCGTCTTTTTTTTTTTTTTTTTTTTATCTTTGATCTTAAGATTGGAATGGTATGGGAAGTGTTGTGGCAGTTCTTGTTCCTTTATGCTTGTGCAGTTCCAAATCTTCTGTTTTATATATAATGCATTTATGGCAGAAATTTGATTGAATTTGAATGCTGTGTAATAATAGTTTCAGAAATTGTTGTAGAATCCTGCCTAACAATTACAAATAGTCAGTTAAAATACAATATTGCTGGGCCATCATGCCAGCATACCCTACTTAAGGAGTTGCCATGTCAGTTTGTCCATGTCTCGTCCTCCATGTTACCTCACTCGCGTGCACACGCACAGACACATCAATGTTGTGTGCAAAGCAATAGCGTACAGAGCCTTTTATTGTGCATGCATAGAGGGAGAATATTAATATTTTAATATTGGAAGGTGGTCATAGCTAATTTTATATGGAGAGGAAGGGGAAGAGAGGTTCTTTTTTTATCAATTTGCATGCAGATTTCTTGGCATCTTTGTATATCATGCCTAGGAGTCGGGATTCATTTCTTTGTTACACCATGTAACCAATGGGTCTTCAGAAAGAAAAGTTATGAGCTTGCTTGTTCTTTCAGATTATTGGAAATTAATTTTATAAAAGTTCGTCTGCCCATAAAATACTGACTTCATTTAACTTTTCTTGTTTCTTTGTTTTGTCAATATAAAATATTTTATATATTTCTATCACCCTTCTTTTGTGCTTTTCTTTCTATTTTTCTTCTCCTGCTTATTTTTCTCCCATTCCTCTTTATATTTTATCTTATGCTTCTCTTTTATCACTGCTTCTCTCTTTTCTTTTCATTTGCTTCTCACTTCACCACTTTGGTCTAGTTTTTGCCGCGCCTTGGGCTTAGCAATCTTTGCTCCCTAAGGCCTAACATGACAATCTTAGTGAGGATTACATCGAAATATGTACTAGATCAAGACTTTAAATTGTTTAATACAACTTGGATAATTCTTCAAAACTTTTGTACCATCTTCTAATGATAATTGAATAATGGCATCCAAATAACACAAACATCCTTCTCTTCAGTGGATATGAATGAATAATTGTTGGAAACCATGGTTCAAAATCTTGGTATGACTATCGGTATCGGCCAATGGTTTGTAATATCTATATCAGTCATCACAATCGGTAGTAGCGGCCATATGACAATATCGCCTCAAATATCGCTGATATTATAGGGTTAATATCGTATTGGGTACCTCAAAACCCGGCACAATATCACCAATATATATCAAAATCAGCCGATATTTGAAACATTCTAGGAACCATTTCACTTATTGAAATCTTAATTTTCTCATTTTCTTTCATTTTTTTTCTTTCTTTCTTTATCTACTTTCCCCTTTTTTTGGTGTTAAAGCTGAGATTTTATGTTTAATAGCACATTTTGTTATACCATTAATAGTTGATGTATAATAGCATAGCCCCTTTGTTATTGATCTGTATAATGACCGATTGTCTATTTTTCAAGTTGTCACTCTTCAATATTGTTTATCTAAAAATGGATATATTGTCTGCATTTTTGCAGGCTGGATGTTATTGGAGCTCTTTCTTGGGGCGTACTGTTTTGTTTGCTCGTGATAGCTTCCTATGTGATACTCTATTTTAGATATCATAGGCTTTCAGCTGCTATTGTATTTCTTGGAATCCTTGTTCTCATATGTGCGCATATTAGACACAGAGAGCTTGCAAGGAAAAGAGACAGAAGATTGTTATTACCTTTATCGATGTGAATAGCGCACAAAGGAGGTTCAATGAGTAACAATAGAATGGTTCGTTGTTGAGTGCAGAATACTTGGATTGCCAGGAAGGAAGGTCAATCTTGGTTGCGCGCTCACTCCATTGTTGAGTACCGATTTAGTTCTAACACACTTCATTTGGGAAGTTCTGTTGGGTGGTAAGAAAATCTTCCTGTTGACTATTCATAATTTTTTTATACTTGAACAAATTCTCTTAAGCTTCAGTTTACAAAGGCCTGCATCTTGCTTTCCATCTAACCTTGAATGTATCTGCTTGTATAATTGATCCATTAGGTGCATCAAGGGTGGAACAGATTAATTTGTAATATTTGAAAGTTGACGAGATGCTTTGGTTTATTTTGAATTATTGTTTAGCAAATGACTTTGCATATCTTTCTTTTTTGTTTGGCTTTTAGCTCAATGGTGATCTGGAAGCAACCTTAAGTTACTTGATTATCAGTTCACTCTATTTTTTCTTTTTATAATACCACTTTTTACAAGGAAACAAAGAATTGTTAAACCAATTGTTGGCTCCTGGACTTTAAAATAAGTTTCAATTGCTAATCAAAATGAGGAAGCTTGTCACTTTGCTACATGATCCTAACCCAACTGCTGTTTGCTTTGTCATTAATTAGAGCTGTCCATATTTGGCCAAATTTTGCAACATGAACTCAACCTTCTTGTCAAGCATCATCATTTGACTTTTAGATGGGGGGTTTCTTTTGAGGTGATCACACACTTTTCCCCCTAGAAAACCCTTTTTAGCACAAACATACAATCTTGAAGCTATTTGATTTATTTTTTTTTTTTTATTTTTTCATTAACATGCTCTTTCCTTATCCAAATTCCAATAGCCATACACAGTGGATGTAGAAAGCCTGTGTGTTCCTCATCATCAATTCTTGACCCAAATCACAATATCCAACCCACTTGAGGGGTGTAACTGTGCTCTGGAACTCTCCTTCATAGCTGTAAGCTCATCATCCATTATGCTGTTCAAATGAAATAAGCCAATTCTCATATGAATCCACATCCAATGTAATCTTGTTAATACAACGCAATAAGAACAAGTAAAGGGATCTAGCAGTAATCTAGTATCATTATGCTATTATAGGGCCTTTAAAAGGTACCCTTATTTTTCTTGTGATATAATAACCAAATTAATTAAATCAAAAGAATAAGCATGGCAAGCAAATAGCTCTGACCTGGCGTGTTTGGATTCATGGAAGTGGGAGGAAACTGGGAAGTGGGAAATTCATTTCCCACTTCTCTTGTTTGTTTTGAGCCGGAGGGGAAAGTGGAAAATCCCTTTTCCTTTCCCTTTTTTTTTTTTTATACCTCTCTTTTACATTTCCATTTTCTCACTTTCACGGTGCTACAGTTAATTTTGTGGTCAAGTAAATCCCACTTGTAATAAGTTGTAGCTTTATGTATTAAATTTTGATGTCATGTAAATTTCACTTGCAGTCTAATTACAGTTCAAAAATATCACTTCAGAATAATACTTAATTTAATATTATTGTGTGGTCAACTTTTTTACTTCTACTTTCACATTACTAATCAAACACCGGAAGCACAATACTTTTTCACTTTCACTTCCACATTACAACTAAACACCAGAAAATCGAAAACTTATTTTCACAAATCTCAATTTTTCACTACACTTTCACATTTCTCACTTCTTCCTATTTTCCTCCCACTTTCATGAATCCAAACACGCCTGTAACGTATCCAGCAAGAATCTCTGTACTCATCCGAACCCTTGTGCACTCGTTTTGGATCTCCCCGTATTTTGCAAATGAGTCGTCCAAGTGCAATCTGAAAACCATGTTAGGGGATGGGAATAGTGATTTCACCAATGTACTATTGAATGCTTCTACCTGTATTAGAAGAAATGCTAGAGAAATTTTGTACAGATTTATAGATATAGAGACTAAATATATCACTGTTTTATAGTTGAACAGCTATGCATAAAAATGAGTGAGATGTAGATCATGGCAGCCTCCCTAATTTTGATCCTGCAATGGTTACATGTTTCTTTAACTAATCAAGCTTTTAACTAATTAGTAACTGACATGCATTACTAATTAGTAATTGACATGTCAAAGTAATATAACATCTTTGGCATTTTGATGTGAGAGAGGCTATGCATTGATATCACACATGTGACACAAGTGAGAAAAATGCTAGTGAAAGGATATGTCTGTCATATTCCTAAGCTTACTTTAAATTCAGAAGCACTAAGGTCCTTCTACCGAGACATTGTGTCCTGCACTCCTGCTCGTTCTTCAGTTTTAGTTTAGGGCCTGTTTGGTTTCAGAGGAATCCTACCCGTGGGCCCCACTCAATTCCTCTTTCCTCGTGCTTTCAACCCCCGCACGAATGCTTTTTGTGGGACCGATTGTAGTTTTTGGTTTTTTTTTACCAACCAAACAGGTTTTTAGAAACTTATCTGGTATCCGCAAAATAGTAGTTTTCTATCTCTTTTCAAGCAAACAAACATGACCTTAAATTAGAGACCAGATGATAGTGATTAGTGAGAGAGTGAGTGAGAGAGAGAGGTCAAACTAAAATCCTCATGTTCCCTCTTGGGATCCTTGTATTTCTCAACCCATAAGAGTTTGCAAAACAATCCAAGCATTGGGCACAAGGATGGAAAGTGCTATCTGGAAAAATTGACATTCACACGCACCCAACCAATTACTATTAACATACTGACCTGAATGAGAATCCATGTATCAATCCCATAGAGGGAAACAGACAATCCCATAGAGGAAGGTTTCAAATTTCAGTGGCCTCTCAACTGAAACTGACACTAGTGAGGATCTGAATCCAAAAAATACATAGGTCTAATTTCTTGGAATTGCAAATTTTCGATTGTGTGCGCAAATTCAGTGACAGACAATGTACTACATCCGGAACAACAATTACATGGTGTTCTACTATGTTGCACGGATGCGGCAACGTTGAAATGGACACGACACGTGAACACGTGGCAAATTCTTAAAATTCACAGGCGTGTCGGATACGTTTCAGACATGACATGACTTCATGATAGAAGTATCCGTGTTACATAGGTCTTCTATATGTAAGACTCTGGGGGTCTACTTGCGCAACTTCTGTAGTGATATCCAACGTGCAATGAACTCTTTAAGAAATATCATGCTCATGGATTGAGATCCCTGTTGTGTAAATTTGTGGCAAATTGGACGCAGGCATCCGTCAAAATAGTAGTGTCAGGATGTTAGGGTCCTTCATCCATGGGCATGGACAGTGCATGCAGAGCTTGAGTTACTTCCAAACTTTGCCGATCCATCAGTGATGTTCTTCATCATTACTAGGCTGGATTGTTTAATATCTATATTTATTGATGCAGGTTTACCATCTTGTATTACTTGTTGGAGGCTTGCTGCTGGGTTTCAAAAACACACCACTGAGCTTCAGGATTAAACAATTAATCTTTGATGATCCTCACACTGCAGAAAACTGTCAATAATGTTAACTATAAGACACTGTTTGGATATAGAATTGGCCTCTTTTTTGTAGTTGTTCCTGTATTGGCTAATGCTTTTCGTACTTACCATATGATTTTTTGGCAGAAGACCAACATGATACATCTTGATTGTTGTAGAAGTGGTGATGTAGGAGATTGTGACAATGGAGAAGCTGATACAGAGCAGCATATGCATACTGGTTGACTGGTCCCAAATATTAGTCGACTAATCAATCTCAGTAGTCGATTAGTTTTGTGCAACAGAGAGTTGAAAAATTTCTGGACTTCTCACTAGTCAACTATTCCCTAGCACTAGTCGACTAGAACTGTCACCGATTGTTTTTCAGGTTTTGTTTAGGATTTCATTTTCGGGTCTAATTGGATTCTAAATTGTTTTTGTTTTAGTTTTCTAGTTAGATTAGACAATATAAATGACATTGTATTCTTTATTTTGTACACAATATTTTGATAAAATCAATTAAGTTTTTCCTCTTAAATTGCTTGTGGATTCGATTTATTATCTTTTGTTCGTGGATTTGAGGAGTTTGCTCGTGGATCGAGTATTATCCTAACTGAAAGTATCTTTTAGGGTTCGTTGGCGCTAGAATGAGATCTAACCGGCGTTGTTCGCTTCCTTGTCTGCGTCAAGTGGTATCAGATGTTCTGCAACTTTCCGACGATGGCAGGAGATGGCGACGAAGCGCAAAGCCTTTCCGCAAGGGTGGGCACCGTCGAAAAGAGGGTCAGCGCTCTTAAATCAATCATTGACAGTATGGTCCATGAAATCAAGAGATTATCCCTCAAGATCGACGATCGAGGTTTAGCTGATGGTACGTATCGAAGTGGACGAGATCGTTCATCAGGTAATCTTCATCCACAACCTCCACCACATCAGCCACCATCATACCAACCTTTACAACATCAACTTTCATCACACCAACCACCGCCAAATCAGCTTCCACCACATCAACCGCCACCAATGCGTCCTCTACAGATCTTTCAATGAAGATATTTCTGAAGAGGAAGAATTGATAACCCTTTCTATCAAGGAGAAGGCTTCGAGGATGAAGATTACGATAGAGAGATGGCTTATGGGTGAGGCTTTAGGTGGATGGCCAATCCTAATCCTAGCAGGGGAGGAGGATTTCCTTTTCCTAATCATGATAGGAGAAGAGATTATCCAAGTCCTAACGAATATAGGATGAAGGTCGAGATTCCTTCCTTTAGTGGTAACCTTGATATTGAGTCCTTGAACTAGGTCTATGAAGTAGAGAAGTTTTTCGACATGACTTACGTCCCTGAGGAGAAGCATGTCAAGTTCGTGGCTTACAAGCTCAAGGAAGAAGCAACTGCATGGTGGGACCAATTACAAATCACAAAGAGACGCCAAGACAAGCCCCCTGTTATGACATGGAAACACATGAAGCAACTTTTACAAGGTAGATTGCTTTCACTTGACTATTAACAAATCATTTACAATCAATTTGAATATTGCAAACAAGGTACAAGGATTGTTGCGATGTACACAGAGGAGTTCTATCGTCTCTCATTACAATGTGATCTATCCATGACGGAAGAGCAACAAGCGGCAAAGTACATCATCAGTTTAAAGTATCTCATTCAAGAACACGTGATCCTTCATGATGTGTTCTCCGTTGATGAAGCCCACAACAAGGACATAAGGATTGAGAGGTTACAAAGCAGAGCTTCACCTTTCAAGAGTGTAGCAGAGAATGTTGGCCCAGAGGCCTTCCACTCTAGTTTTGATGATGATTAACTCATGTAGGTATAGTTTACTAATAATCTTCTGATATTTAGTTTCAGATATTTGATCAAGATATTAGTAGGTGATTAGCTTCAACAAAGGTGTTTTGGAGCTTTCACATGGTGATTCAAGTGCTCAAGCTTCAAGTTCATATCCAGCACTCGGTTGGACTCTAGCTCGGTGGATCACGTTTTGGATCGAGTCGACTTGGAGACGGCGTTCTACAAGAAGGTTTCGGTTTGTTTAGTTAAGATTTAGTTTAGATCCATTGTAAAGGTAGATAGTGTGATATGCTCAAGTTCACAACACACACACACTTGTTTTTAGTTTCATGTTTATTGGTTTTCGGTTTTTGGTTTAACCGATCTTGGTTTTCATGAAAGGTATTATATCAAAACAAGTTTACATGGTTTAATGTATATTAGATTTGATCTATATACATCTATGCTTTATCTATTTAGAAAAACTTATTTTGATAGTTTACTTCATGAGTTTGGAGTTTTGTATTTAAACAAAACTTATTTTTGGATTTCATGTCAAAAATATAGATATATATCTTTCATGTATATTGAAATCTATCCATATACTATATGAGTCAAAGTTGTTTAAATATCATGTTTTTGTATTTACATGTGTTTTGAAAAAATCGGATTTCCATTTCAAAATACAAGTTTTGGAAAATACAGTTTTTGGTTTAAGGCAAATTTTTTAAGTCACAAAAATAGTTCAAAAGGTTTGTAACATGATTTAATTTTTACTCAAACATGTTTGTATTTCAAAGATATAACAAGAACTGATTTTTGTGGAATTTATGTGTTTTTATGGGATTTAATTAATAATAAAAAGTCAAGTTTTTAAGTCCTATAATGTTCTGGACTGGCTGACTGCCGGTCGACCGGACCGGTCGACCGTAGCAGTGGTCGGTCGACCGGGCCGGTCGACTGACATGCACAGACGTGCACACAGCCAAGCTGGGTAGGCCGGTCGATCGCCAGAGAGCTCTGCTCTCTGAAAATGCCTCTGGTCGACCGGGTCGGTCGACCGGACAGAGAGTCTACTCTCTATATCCAGCTCGGTCGACCGGGCGGTCGACCGGCCAGAGAGCCGTTGCTCTCTGGATCCAGGTCCGGTCGACCGGGTGGTCGACCGTGGGCTCAACAGTCATATTTTTTACCGTTGGCTGGTCGACCGGCCGGTCGACCGGAAGGGCATTTTGGCCCTTTCCAGCTGCCAACGGGCAGATTTTGATTGGGACTATAAATACCCCATTTGAGCTAGTTTTTCCACAAGATCTTTAAGAGCTAAAATTTCTATTTTTCTCAAGTGTTTAAACACAAGTTTTCAAAAGAGTTTTTGTGTTCAAAAGATCTATCTTCATTTGTTTTAAAGGGTTGGAAAATTCAAGAAAAAGAAAAGTCTTTGGGATTAGTTTTTGATATTCATTTCTATTATTTCCTAGAAGTTTTTCCAAGAGTTTTTCTTTGAGTTTTTGATTTCCAAACTCTTTATTTCTCACACTTGAGCTTATCTACTATCCTATCTATTAGGATCTTTGTTTTGTGGGAAAAGATTTGGTTTGTGGTCTTTGTGATCACCAAGTGTAAACCTTCCATTGATTGTGATATCCCTCTAGTGAGAGGTGATTGAGTTGTTATCCCTCAAGTGTGAGGTGATAGTGGAAGTAGTATTTGGCTCCCTCTAGTGAGAGGTGGAGATTGTGTTGGAATCCCTCATTTGTGAGGTGATTGTTGGTTTGTTGGCTTTGTGCCTATCCTTCATTTGTGAGGTTGATATTGTGATGGCTTTGTGCCTAGCCTCTAAGTGTAGAGGTTGTGTTGTATTTGAGAGAGGAGTTGTGTACTCCAAATTGTATTTGCCTAAATCCTCAATGGAGGTTCCCTGTGTGGGAAGTCCTGCTCTCTCGCTCTCTCTTATATTGTGCCTTGCATCATTCTTATTGCTCATTCATACTTATATGCTTGGTTGTGTTTGTTTGTGTGCCTCACTTGTGTTTAACCACGAGAGTTCATATAGCACCTCAACTCTTATTTAGAGGAATTAAGAGGAGTTAGTCCAGAGCCCTTCACCGGGAATTCGGCTACACTCGTTGGTTACACTAAGTGTGTTGCAATTAGTTTTTAAATTTCGCATTATTGGTCATAGATTAGCTGTACACCTATTCACCCCCCCATCTAGGTGTACTTTCAATTGGTATCAGAGCTTACGCTCCTGATATTAGGTTTAACCACCTAGGAGTGTGATCTTGGTTGCTAATCTCGATTTGCATTTGCACACATATTGTTTACTCTCATGGATTGCTTGACCCCTCCCATGTTTGATGTTTCCAACATTGACATGTGGAAATTTAGGATGAGTATGTATCTAAAAACCCTAGGTTTGCATGTTTTCCTTGCCGCTACCAAGAGATCCTATCTTGATAATATCAAGCATATAGAGGCCAATGCACAAGCCCTTGAGGCACTTAGAAGCACACTTAACAAAGAATATCTTTCTATGGTTTCTAACTGTGATTCCGCCTTTGCAGTGTGGAACACGTTGACTTCCTCCGAGCTTAAAACGCCAAACATTATGGAGAAGGTATCTAGTGAGGATGAATCCGAACCACGATGCTACATGATCCAAGGGAATGACTCCCTTAAGGTATATTCGGAATCCCAACTAGATGATTATGCTAGTTCTTCCGGCGATGATTATGTTAATGCCGATGCCTTGAATGAAGAACTATCTATTGTATGTGAAAAATTGTTAGAAAAATATAATCTTTTGAAAAAGAAAAGTTTTACTTTAAAAAAAGAAAATGAAAACTTGTCTTCTAAACTTGATTTGGTTTTCCAAGAGAAGGATGAGATTTCAAGTGAAAGTGACTCACTTAAATCCCAACTTGAACTTGCCTTAAATGAAAATAAAGTTTTGAAAAACAAAAATGATTGTGAAAATGTTTGAAAAAAAATGAGGCTTTATCTTCAAAAGTTGATTTTGTTGTAAAAGAAAATGAATCTTTAAAAATGAAAATTGTTGCTATTTCAAAGGAATTGGATTTGGTTTCTAAGAAAAACATTGTTTTGAAAAATGATATAAATTTATTAAAGAAAAGTGTTGAATGTTTGGACTCCACTTTGAGCCATTGTGCCATGAACCATACATGTTTGGAATCTTTGTTTCGAAAGAAACAAGTTCCTCCTATGCATGCACACAAATCACGGCATACACATGCTTCCCACGTTTACACCCATCACACAATATATGCTCATGTGTACACTTGTACACATTGTGGACGTAATGGCCACCTTACTAAATTTTGTTATGATAGGATGCATGATTCAAATTTAGCAAATAAGTTTGTTTGGGTTAGGAAAGGAGCTAACCCCCATGGACCCAAAAGAGTGTGGGTACCAAAGACCACTCCTATTCTATTTGATGTAGGTGTGGGCTCTCACTTGACGTGAGAGTGATGGTGCCTTGAGGTGGATGCGTTCCGAGCTTAAAGAGAACAAATTTGGGTGCATCACTTTCAAGGGGAGTTTGGTGGGAAGACCACCTTGGTTTGGAGACATAGAGATGTACCCTCATGGTTTTGGTAATAATCTCTAACTCCCATTTATGTTTACATGTTTTCATATTATTCATTTTTAGCATGTTTTGATGTTTCATGATTAGTATGTTAAATGTCATGATTAGACTTGTGATATGCATGATTAGATTTGAGATCACCCATGTTTAATATGGACTTATACTTTTGTGTTCTCACATTTGTTTTAGCTATTGTGTATATCATAGATCTAATGCATGTTCATTTACCATAATGATCATATAAGTTTTGTTTTGATTTCTATGCTTCATGTTTTGACTACATGTTTAGATGTTAGTTTTCATTAAAACTTAGGTAATACTTGTACAACTAGTGAGCCACAAATAGATTATTATATGTTTGTGCTTAAATGCTCATTTGTACCCATTAGATATACTAGTATAGTCTAGTTTTGATGATTCATACATTTTGACTTGTATTCCGTATTTTTGACATGTTTTTCATGTTTATGTTTAAACTTCATGTATATGTCTATTTTGTCTAAACTAATAGTTATACATATACATCCTTGAGCCACTTGCCTTCATGCATATACTTTTGTGGACTCGTTTATGTTTGGATATGTATGTATACTTTA
This sequence comes from Agave tequilana, assembly GCA_038442645.1. Classification (NCBI taxonomy): domain Eukaryota; kingdom Viridiplantae; phylum Streptophyta; class Magnoliopsida; order Asparagales; family Asparagaceae; genus Agave; species Agave tequilana. The sequence continues at coordinate 140,848 of JAVJIF010007885.1, read as the reverse complement.
GTTTGTATAAGACATACATATACCTTGAAGATTAAATTGTTTTGATGATTTTCATGTTTAAAGGAATGTCATTTTGAGCTTAATTGCCCATTTTCATGATGATGTGTTTCACATAGCTCTTATACGCTCACTTTACTTAAAGTTTTCTCATGATTTTGTTTTCATGAGTATGATATGTGATATATAGATTTTGAGTGTTTGGTGATCATGTGATTTTCATGTTTCATAGAATATATTTTTGTTTTATTCCTTACTTGAAGGATTTCGTACTAGTTTCAAATTTTTCATATAACTAGTTCGTATTCTTCATATGGTAGAGTTTTCAAACGTGTTATATTATTTTCAAACTTATTTTTGAAAACCCCTACCCATCAAAGGGCGGTTGGTTGGGCGATCATGCCTTGTATGCTCATTATTGAAAATCTATTTAAAACATGTGCATGAATGGGTGGTAGGAAGTATGAGTTATACATTTGATCTTATTTTGTTTTCAATTGGTATCATTGTATCTTCTTAATTGGTATCACAATTGACATTCATTTATCTTATATACTCATATCTTTTATATATATATGATTACACTTCAAATAGTATCAATTTCGATTGGTATTTAATTTTCTATACATATATATTTACTCTTATTTGTGCTTACTATATCTCTATATCTTTGAGCACAAATTTTAGTTATGCTAAGCTTGATTTCTTAAATGACAATTATATTTCAATTGGTTATTTTTCAATTGGTATCTTATACAAGCTTATGCATCATTTTGTTTGGTATTTCATAAAGGAGGAGAAAATTCATATTTTTCCTTTCAATTGGTTTTGTTTACATTTGATATCTTACTCCCACACTTTATGTTGAAAGATGATTGAAAAATGATTTTGATTTGATTTGGTATCATACGCTCCTAATGAAAATTATTTTCAATTGGTATGTGTTTCATTTTCAATATTGGTATCAAAAATTTTAAATTGATATTATTCTCTATTTGATATCCTTATTGCAAAATGTGTTTAGTGTTTAACCAAAAAGATTGGTTTATGTTTTTTATTTGGTATCAAAAGTGTAAAATATTTTCAATTGGTACTAATTTTTACAATTGGTATCAAGATTACCTTTATGTTTATATCTTTCAATTGATATCAAAATTTTTGTTTGTTATCTTCAACATGTTTAGTTTATTTTCAATTGGTATCATAATTTGGTATCATGATGTTTCCATGTATACCTTCATGCTAAATTGATATATCTTTCAATTGGTATCTTTTATTGTTTTATGTTTGTAACCCTTTGTTGATTTTTTGTTTCTGACAAAAAGGGGGAGAACATTTTTTATTTTAACCCCTTTGTTGATGATTGATAAAAAGGGGGAGAAGTATTTTAGTATATATGCATGTTTATTTAAGTGTTTATCAAAGTTTATCTTAAAAACCATTTGTTTTATATTTTGTTGATATTGGTATCAAGAGCATGGATATTAGTATCAAGAACATATTTTGTTGTTTTGTTTTGCTGGTATCAAGAGCTTTTATTGAAATTTTTATTAGTATCAAGAGCAATTTTTTTAAGAACATGTTTATTTTAAAATTTGGTATCAAGAGCATGCTTGTTTCATTATTTTATGCATGTTTATGCATGTTCATGTTTAACATTCATTGCATATCTTTATAGCTTATTGCTATGCATGAGTTAAGGGGGAGCTTCCTTGAAGCTTAACTTTAATCCATGCATATATAACTCCATGAGTTTTGTCATCATCAAAAAGGGGAGATTGTTGGCCCAGAGGCCTTCCACTCTAGTTTTGTGATGATTAACTCATGTAGTTATAGTTTACTAATAATCTTGTGATATTTAGTTTTAGATATTTGATCAAGATATTAGTAGGTGATTAGCTTCAACAAAGGTGTTATGGAGCTTTCACATGGTGATTCAAGAGCTAGAGCGTCAAGTTCATATCCAGCACTCGGTTGGAGTCTAGCTTGGTGGATCACGTTTTGGATCGAGTCGACTTGGAGACGACGTTCTACAAGAAGGCTTCGGTTTTTTTAGTTAAGATTTAGTTTAGATCCATTGTAAAGTTAGATAGTGTGATATGCTCAAGTTCACAACACACACACTTGTTTTTAGTTTCATGTTTATTGGTTTTCGGTTTTTGGTTTAACCGATCTTGGTTTTCATGAAAGGTATTATATCAAAACAAGTTTACATGGTTTAATATATATTAGATTTGATCTATATGCATCTATGCATTATCTATTTAGGAAAACTTATTTTGATAGTCTACTTCATGAGTTTGGAGTTTTGTATTTAAACAAAACTTATTTTTGAATTTTATGTCAAAAACATAGATATATATCTTTCATGTATATTGGATTCTATCCATATACTATATGCCTCAAAGTTGTTTAAATATCATGTTTTTGTATTTACATGTGTTTTGGAAAAATCAGATTTCCATTTCAAAAATACAAGTTTTGAAAAATACAATTTTTGGTTTAAGGCAAATTTTTCAAGTCACAAAAATGGTTCAAAATGTTTGTAACATGATTTGATTTTTACTCAAACATGTTTGTATTTCAAAGATATAACAAGAACTGATTTTTGTGGAATTTATGTGTTTTTATAGGATTTAATTAATAATAAAAAGTCAAGTTTTTAAGTCCTATAATGTTCTGGACTGGCTGACTACCGGTCGACCGGACCGGTCGACCGGGGCAGTGGTCGGTCGACCGGGCCGGTCGACCGACGTGCACAGACGTGCACACAACCAGGCTGGGTAGGCCGATCGACCGAGTCGGTCGACCGCCAACGAGCTCTGCTCTCTGGAAATGCCTCCGGTCGATCGGGTCGGTCGACCGGACAGTGATTGCTAAAATGAAAGAACAATCAAAGAGTTTAAGAATTTACCGTGTAGCTTGTAGCTAACGGGTCGTGTCCACGAGGAGGAATACGATGGAAACTTTTCGGTGAATCGTTTAAAAACAAAGAATTGTGTTCGTTTTTTAATGGAAAAGAGAATGGAAAGAAAGAGATGATTAAAAGAGAAATTGCAACTTAGAAAAGGCTTTGGAGAAGGTGATTTAAAAAGCTCGAAAATTGTTTTGTTGATTATAATAAGAAAGAAAATCTGGGCTCACTATCTCACTACTCAATTGTTCATTCTTCTATTGAAATCCTAAGTGCCTCAAATTGATCATAGGCAAAACTTAAAGTTGATTTTTAGAAAGTTTGAAATAAAGCACATAAGATGGTTGGAAGAGTTCACTCTTTTCTTTGAAAAATCGTTTAGATTCGAATATTAAATCATCAAGCGCGAAGAAGCAAGAATGAAGTAAAAACAGTTCAAGAAACGTTCATGAAAGAAGTGAGAGTACAACAATCCAAACCCATCCTCATGTGCCTTCAAGAACACTTTCAAGAAGAAAGGCTTTAAGCAAGGCATGCAAATGATTCATTGGGTCTTTTTCTTTAAAACCAGAAGAGAAGAAGAACTAGAGAGAGTTACAATAGTGAGGCCAGAAAACCGTTTTAGTTACTCATGGAAAACAAAGAAGAAAGCAAATAAATAATGCAAGCCATACTGTAATACGAGTGGAAGAAAAAATAGCTCGATTCTTGTATTGATGTCACTTCAATCTTCAAGTACAAGCACTCAGTTCCTCTCTCTCACAAGTATTGATACTGGACTACAAATTAAAAAACAAGAATACACTTTTGTGCTAGCTAACAAAGAACCTAAATCCTTAGAAAATAAACACAAATTCTAATCCTAGTCTTCGCTCCTTTTTGCTCTGTTGAAGCTGGTATTTATAGGGAAAAACCAAAAGGGGAGGATCCCGGGAAGATTGGGGGAGCAAACGCTCCCCCAACAGAGCTCAACAAGCCGCGGAAACGCGGCTAGGGCTGCGTTTTCGCGGCCCTGGTGTGGCCAGGTGGCCACACCCAACTGGTGGGATCTCCTGGTTTGGTGAATCTCCTGTATCTTCTTCTGGTTTTCTTATTTCTGCTCCAAAAGTTGACGAAACAGCCTTTGATTGTGTGGCTTCAACCGCTTGATTCAGGGAGGATTCTTCTCAACCTCTTGATATGCCAAGATTTTGCCCTGATTCCTTGATTTCGAATTTATTCTGAATTAAATCAGAATTTGGTGGGCTTTTGGGCTTGTTTCTCTTTTCTTTCTTTTAGCACTTGGGCCTACATTAAACAAAGAAGAAAAAGACTTATTAATAGGATTTATTAGCTAAAAAGTATGGTAAGGTGACAATGTGAATGCAATATATGTGACTAATCACACCCCCACACTTATCTTTTGCTCGCCCTCGAGCAAAACATCAGACTAATTCTAATCAATTATTAGACCACTTTCGCAGGTCACTCGATTGCACTGAGCATGTGCAACAAGCCGTTAAACCTCTAGGTTACCCCTAGAGGACGAGTTTTGTCTCGTGAGGTTTTCAGTGGATTGCACCCACAAAATCCATAAAGAAAGAGAAAAAGGTTAGTATTTTCGAAAAGCATTTTTAAAGGAGAAAATATTTGAAGTATATTTGTGAGAGTTTAAGTAATCTATAAGTTATAGGAATATCCAATTTTTCATTCCTAAACTTAGTCTCTATTCAAAAACATGTCATCAATTAAAGTAAGGAGTCAAATTGTACTTCTCATCTAGTCTATTAATTTACCCTGAGTCATATGCACCATCGTGACTGTGAAGTTGACTAAGGGTTCTTTAACATTAACTCCTATGCCTTATTTATATTTATTTTTGGTAAAATTTGTTCCTCAATTTCATTAGGCTTTCTAATTTGCCCATGTAACGAGCCTTCAGTCGGTGACATCCAAACTGGACAGTTTTAGGGCACCAGGTGAGAAAATACCCCTAAGGACTTAAAAACTCGAGCAGATAAGGCCATGAACCAAGGTTTTTATTTATGAAATGTACCCCTTTTAGGCGTGAATACTTATGCTTCATGAGGCATAAATACCCAGCTTAATCAGAGGATTTATATATATACATTTTTTTTCAAACTTATCTAATTATCTTTTGCATAAATACCAAGGCTTGCTTAGGCCAAAGCACCTAGCTAATCAATAATTAGATTTGTTTATATTTTTTTCTTTTTCATAATATATTTTTTTATAAGGCATAAGAGTCTGTTTTTAAACCCTAAGTGTGTAAGTGTATTTGACGTGCATATTTCATCAAGGTAAATATCAAGACTAAATTACTTTCACAAATTTTCTTCCTAACCCTAAAAATCAAACAAGTCATCTTATTTTGACCAAGTATAAGAAATCCTAATTAAGATTTTCCTATTCTTTAAAATTGACTTAATTTCTTACAAAAAATATATCAAAATATTGTTCTAACCTTTCAAAAAGTTTTTTTTTGTTTTTTTATCTATATATTTTTTATTTTTTTCTTTTTATATATATATTTGTCATGTTAGAACCCTCCCCCACACTTATCTCATGCATTGTCCCCAATGAATGAAAGAAGTGTATAAATGCATGAAATAAAATGGAAAGAGGAAAGTTACCAATACACTGGGTCAAAAAGACCCATAGCCATTTCATTTACCGGCACCGATTCCAAGAAAGGTTTAAGGCGTTGACCATTTACCTTAAAGTCATTTTCATTCTTGGTGTCACTGATCTCAACTGCACCGTGTGGAAACACGGTTTTTACAACAAATGGCCCAGTCCATCTTGATTTCAATTTTCCTGAAAAAGATGAAGCCTAGAATTATAGAGTAAGACTTTTTGTCCAGGGACAAAGGTTTTTCTTATGATATGTTTATCATGGAAAATCTTGACTCTATCTTTAGTGATCCTAGCATTTTCATAGGCCTCATTTCTCAATTCCTCTAATTCGGAAATTTGTAATTTCCGAAGGTCACCGGCCTTAGTCAAGTCGAAATTCAACTGTTTGATTGCCCATAAGGCTCGGTGCTCTAACTCAACGGGCAAGTGACAAGGTTTGCCATAGACTAACCTATAAGGAGACATTCCTAGAATCATCTTGAAAGTGGTCCTGTAGGCCCATAGGGCATCTACAAGTTTGATGGACCAATCTTTCCGGTTTTGGTTCACAGTTTTCTCCAAGATAAGATTGACTTGTCTATTGGAAACCTCAACTTGCCCACTGGTTTGAGGATGATCAGGTGTGGACAACTTGTGAGTTATGGCATACTTTCGCATAAGAGCTTCAAAAGATCTATTACAAAAGTTAGTGCCATTATCACTGATGATAGCACGAGGGGTTCCGAAGCGTGAAAAAATGTTCTCTTTCAAAAACTTTATGACAACTTTGTTATCATTAGTTTTACAAGGAATGGCTTCTACCCACTTTGACACATAATCCATAGCAACCAATATATATTGGTTTCCAAATGAATTAGGAAATGGACCCATAAAGTCGATGCCCCAAACATCGAAGAGTTCTATTTCTAGGATTGGGTTGAGAGGCATCATATTTCGTTTTGAGATCCTTCCTACCATTTGGCATCTCGGGCACGTTTTGCAAAATTCATAAGCATCCTTGAACAAAGTGGGCCAATAGAACCCGCTTTGTAGCACTTTTTCAGCAGTCTTGCGGGGACCAAAGTGTCCACCGCATGCAAGTTCATGACAAAAAGATAGAACACTCTTAATCTCCTCATCGGGAATGCATCTCCTAATAATTTGGTCAGAACAGTACTTGAAAAGATACGGTTCCTCCTAAAAGAAATACCGGACTTGGGATAAGAACCGGTATATATCGTTTTTGGACCAATGAGACGGAGTTTGGTTTGTGACTAAGTAATTCACTATATCCGCAAACCAAGGTTCCCTAGAGATAGCTAAGAGATTTTCATCAGGAACATCCTCATTTATGGGTAATTCGTTGCATGGAGAATTAGGGATCCGTGAGAGATGGTCAGCAACGACATTTTCTACGCCTTTTTTATCTCGAATCTCAAGATCGAATTCTTGAAGAAGGAGGATCCAACGAATGAGTCAGGCCTTGGCATCCTTCTTCATCATGAGGTACCTAAGCGCATAATGATCGGTGAAAATGGTGGTTTTGGACCCTAGTAGGTAGGGACGAAACTTCTCTAAGGCAAACACTACTGCCAAGAATTCCTTCTTAGTCTAGTGTAGTTCAATTGAGCATCGTTGAGAGTCCTACTAGAGTAGTAAATCACATGCTGCTTGGTGTCAATACGTTGTCCTAGGACAGCGCCTATGGCAAAATCGAAAGCATCGCACATGATTTCGAACGGCTTAGACCAATCCGGTGCAGATATGATTGGTGCAGAAATAAGCTCTCTCTTAAGCTTCTCTCAAGAATTCATGCATTCAGTATCAAAAGTGAAGGACACATTCTTAGCTAACAGATTAGTCAAGGGCCTAGCAATTTTGCTAAAATCCTTGATAAATCTTCTGTAGAAACTAGCGTGTCCTAAGAAGGATCTAATGTCCTTAAAGCATTTGGGCATGGGAAGCTTAGCAATAACCTCGATTTTGGCTCTATCCACTTCAATTCCTTTCTTGGAGATTTCATGACCCAAGACAATTTCATTTTTTACCATGAAGTGGCATTTCTCCCAGTTCAGTGTCAGATTTTTCTCAGCACAACGTTGGAGGACAAGTTCTAAATGGTGGAGACATTGAGTGAATGAATCTCCGTAGATGGAGAAATCATCCATGAAGATCTCTAAGAATCGCTCTACCATATCAGAGAAAAGACTCAACATGCAACGCTGAAACGTTGCTGGGGCATTGCATAAGCCGAAAGGCATTCGACGATAAGCAAATGTCCCAAATGGACATGTGAATGTAGTCTTTTCTTGGTCCTCAGGAGCATTAGGGATCTGATTATACCCCGAGTAACCATCCAAGAAACAGTAATACTCGTGACCCTCCAAACGTTCAAGCATTTGATCAATGGAGGGAAGTGAAAAATGGTCCTTACGAGTTGCAGCATTCAGCTTCCGATAGTCGATGAAAACTCGGATCTTCGTGGGAAGTCGAGTTTGGACCAACTCTTTGTTCTCATTTTCCACTACGGTGAAACCGGACTTCTTTGGAACCGCGTGGACAGGACTGACCCATTGGCTATCAGAAATGGGATAAATTATCCCATTGTCTAAGAGTTTGACAATTCAGCATGAACAGCTTCTTGCATTATAGGGTTTAACTTATGCTGCAGGTCTCTTTTAGGTGTGGCGTCTTCATTGAGATGAATGCGATGTTGAACGATGGTCGGACTTAATCCCTTTATATCGGTCATAGTCCACCCAATGGCTTCCTTATGTTTTCTTAGAATAGCTTTAAGATCTTCTTCTTCCCCGTCATTTAAATGGGAGGCAATGATGACAGAAAAGGTCTCTTGTTCGCCTAGATAGGCGTACTTAAGATGCGCAGGTAAGGCTTTCAATTTTAAGGAAGAGGAAGGCTCACTGGAAGGACTAGTCAAATCTGTTGGCTCCATTATTGGTGAAATAGGGTTCGAGGCCCAATTCACAGCAGAATCTACAACCTGATCAAGATTAAAGTCGTCAGACTCTAACCCGAAGTCACGCTCTGTTTCTAATTCCAATTCTTCCAATGTTCACTTGTCAAGTTCTCAATTAGGTTGACTTCAAATATTTGGTCCTCGATATCGCGGGGTTGTTTTCCTAGATTGAAGACATTGACTTCTCTAGTCATGTCCCCAAAGGTTAACCTCATAGACCCATTCCCACAATTGATAATGGCATTTGTAGTAGCAAGAAATGGTCGCCCTAGGATAACAGGAGTTTGAGCCCTATGATTGGAGTTGGACACAGGTTGTGTCTCCAGAACTATGAAATCGACAGGGTAAATGAACTCTCCTACCCGGATCAGGATATCATTAATCTCTCCTTTTGGAACTTTTACAGAACGGTCAGCCAGTTGGATGGTGACTCGAGTTGGACTAAGATCGCCCAACCCGAGTTGTTGATAAACTGAGAATGGAAGCAAGTTGATACTAGCCCCCAAGTCAAGAAGTGCACGACTAATCTCGGCTTATCCTATTGTGCAGGCAATGGTGGGACTACCTGGATCCTTGTACTTGACAGAGATCGGACCCGATAGTAGCTCACTAATGTTAGTGGCTAAGAAGACCTTTTTTGGTATATTAGTCTTTCTCTTTCTCTTCTTGGTGCACATGTCCTTAAGAAACTTAGCATAAGAAGGGACTTGTTGGATGGCATCAAGAAGTGGCACATTTATCTTCACTTGATTAAATATCTCAATTATCTTGTCCATGTGTGGATTTTGCTTGTTGCTTTTCAGCCTATTAGGAAATGGTACTATAGGCTTGTGCACCTGACTGGCTGACTTATCTTTTTCAGATTCCTCAGAATTGGAAGAATTTGGATTAGATGAGGTGGATGCTTGATTGTGGTTGTGCTGAATGGGATGGATTGGTGTTGACACTTGATTATCAACTCTCTTTTCTGACCTTAATGTATGAACTGCATTACATTGATTTATTGAATTATCCTCAACCAAATGAGCTTGTTGAGAATTTCTCGGATTGGTTATTGGCTGACTAGGCAGGGTACCCTTATGTCTCTCATTCTGTGGAGTAGCTAGTTGACTCATTTGAACCTCTAACCTCTGGATAGTTTGCATGAGAGAATCTTGGTTTTTCATATATCTTTCCATGTTTCTCTCAAAGTCAGTCATTCTTCTTTCTAGTTGAGGATTCTGAAATGAGGATTGTGGAGCTTGGTTGGGAAAATTCTGTTGATAATTTGAAAAGTTAGGTGGATGATTGGGAGAATTATTATGGAAGTTGAAAAAGTTGGGTTGATGATTGGAAGAATTATTGGCATGATGGAAGTGGCTAGCATGATTTGATCGTGAATGGTCATTGTTATTTTGGCTCCATGAGAAATTAGGGTGATTTCTCCAGCCAGGATTGTACGTTGGTGCGTAAGGATTATTATTCGGCCTTGAAAAGGCCGCATTCATCGGTTCATGGTAGGGTTGCTGAGCCTGAAACACAGGGCACTCCTCGAACACATGATAATGGCTTGACAGTAAGTGCAGCTCGGGGTTGGAAATTGGTTTGGGCTGACTTGATTGACTGGACTTGGTTCCTTCATTTCTAGAGCTTCCAGTCTTCTACCTAAGTTAGCTAACTTAGCTTCATTATTGATGGATGATTCGATAGAATGGAGACCTCCTTTTGAAGAGATGGAGTTAGGATTCCTAGAGGTCTCACTAGTGGGTTCCTATTGGATGGTCTTCTCAGCTAGATTTTCATACAAATCCCATCCTTCATTTTCATCCTTCTGCAAGAAACCCCTTGGCACATACTTGCTAAGAGGGTTTTGGTGGAATAGTCTAAACCGTCATAAAGAATTTGGCATTGTCGCCATTTCTCTATTCCATGATGTGGACATTGGACAAGGAGGTCTTTAAAGCGTTCAAAGTACCTCCAGAACGGTTCACTAGGTTCTTGCTTGAATTGCATGATCATCTTCCTAATGAGAGCGGTTTTATGAATTGGATAGAATTTCTTCAAGAAGACCTTGATGAAACCATCCCAAGATGTGATAGAACCGGCCGCTAAGTTGTAGAGCCACTTCTTTGCTAGGTCCTTAAGTGCGAAAGGGACAAATCTCAACCTAATAGCATCGTCTACAAGGTGTGGGATTTTCATCATTAGACATACTTCCTCAAATTCTCTTATGAAGAAGTAGGCATCTTCGGACTCTAAGTCATGAAACTTGGGGAGTTTGTTGATGAATTGAGGCTTGAGCTCAAAATTATATTCACCAACCGATGGAAGTAGAATGCAAAATGGAAGTGAGGTTCTAATGGGATAGAACCTATCCTACAATGATGTTGATTGAGCCATTACCGGGTCTGGTCTTGGTTCAAACTTGGGTGGTGATGTGTTTCTAGTCAACCTAGATGAATTTGGGTCTCTTGACCACACTTGCATACACAAACACAATCACAATCACAAACAAGTTTACCAACAGTCAACAAGAGTAATCAACCAAGCCTAGTCTAAGGTAACCTTAACCTAGAAAACTCCTAACTGGTTGATTGTCCACATGAGGTAGAATGTAGACTTTGACCACAAGCTAATCAGCCAGGTCAGGGCAAGATTGGTGGGAGGTTATCCGTCAAAGACGTTCCTTAATTAAGTAACCACCAATCTTCGGGCTTTCGACTCTCAATCCCCTTCCTAGACACTGATTTGGCAGGAGTCAATTTCTAACACCTTTCCTCTTTAGGATAATCTCCTAGTGAGTTCGAGATGTCCCTAAGGCCAACGTCTATCAGATTTTATTTAGGCTTAGGTTGTGCGTGCTTGGAGATGGTTTGTGGGCTAAGGAAGGGTAATGACTTCCCCACCTTATCATGAATTGAGTTTTGCCCTTAGAGTTGATTGTGCAAAAGTGTGCAAGATATAGAAAAGTAACATTCAAAAAGCAAAATATCACCCAAGAATGTTTCCTAAACTATATGTTATGCATACGTACCTTGTCTCCAGCTCTCTTCAACAGTAATTGTAAAGTAAATGTAATTAGACAAATGCCTAGAATGCAAGTCTAAACGTTTTTTAAGCAATTTACAATCACTCAAATTACTGTTGGATTAAAACAGATATGGTGGATAACAGAAATAGCAAAAATATAACATATAAAAACTTAAATTTTTGCGAACAATATGTCCTGCAAAAAAGAGTTTTTAGTAGTCTAATGAATTTTTCAATTTTTGTAACGCAATTTCTTGAAATTCTGTTTCTTACTTTCGAGAGTAGGGGCACAGAATTTGCAAGTCTTCTCTTGCAAAGCTTAAATGCTAGATCTGAATCTTCAAGTCCTTGAAATAACACACAAAACTTGTTAAAAAAAAATACACCGTTCCCTCCCCGGCAACGGCGCCAAAAATTGATTGCTAAAATGAAAGAACAATCAAAGAGTTTAAGAATTTACCGTGTAGCTTGTGGCTAACGGGTCGTGTCCACGAGGAGGAATACGATGGAAACTTTTCGGTGAATCATTTAAAAATAAAGAATTGTGTTCGTTTTTTAATGAAAAGAGAATGGAAAGAAAGAGATGATTAAAAGAGAAATTGCAACTTAGAAAAGGCTTTGGAGAAGGTGATTTAAAAAGCTCGAAAATTGTTTTGTTGATTATAATAAGGAAGAAAATCTGAGCTCATTATCTCACTACTCAATTGTTCATTCTTCTATTGAAATCCTAAGTGCCTCAAATTGATCATAGGCAAAACTTAAAATTGATTTTTAGAAAGTTTGAAGTAAAGCACATAAGATGGTTGGAAGAGTTCACTCTTTTCTTTGAAAAATCGTTTAGCTTCGAATATTAAATCGTCAAGCGCGAAGAAGCAAGAATGAAGTAAAAACAGTTCAAGAAACGTTCATGAAAGAAGTGAGAGTACAACAATCCAAACCCATCCTCATGTGCCTTCAAGAACACTTTCAAGAAGAAAGGCTTTAAGCAAGGCATGCAAATGATTCATTGGGTCTTTTTCTTTAAAATCAGAAGAGAAGAAGAACTAGAGAGAGTTACAATAGTAAGGTCAGAAGACCGTTTTAGTTACTAATGAAAAACAAAGAAGAAAGCAAATAAATAATGTAAGTCATACCGTAATACGAGTGGAAGAAAAAGCAGCTCGATTCTTGTATTGATGTCACTTTAATCTTCAAGTACAAGCACTCAATTCCTCTCTCTCACAAGTATTGATACTGGACTACAAATTAAAAAACAAGAATACACTTTTGTGCTAGCTAACAAAGAACCTAAATCCTTAGAAAATAAACACAAATTCTAATCCTAGTCTTCGCTCCTTTTTGCTCTGTTGAAACTGGTATTTATAGGGAAAAACCAAAAGGGGAGGATCCCGGGAAGATTGGGGGAGCAAACGCTCCCCCAACAGAGCTCAACAAGCCGCGAAAACGCGGCTAGGGCCGCGTTTCCGTGGCCCTGGTGTGGCCAGGTGGCTACACCCAACTGATGGGATCTCCTGGTTTGGTGAATCTCCTGTATCTTCTTCTAGTTTTCTTGTTTCTGCTCCAAAAGTTGACGAAACAGCCTTTGATTGTGTGGCTTCAACCGCTTGATTCAGGGAGGATTCTTCTCAACCTCTTGATATGCCAAGATTTTGCCCTGATTCCTTGATTTCGAATTTATTCTGAATTAAATCAGAATTTGGTGGGCTTTTGGGCTTGTTTCTCTTTTCTTTCTTTTAGCACTTGGGCCTACATTAAACAAAGAAGAAAAAGACTTATTAATAGGATTTATTAGCTAAAAAGTATGGTAAGGTGACTATGTAAATGCAATATATGTGACTAATCAGACAGCGAGTCTGCTCTCTGTATCCAGCTCGGTCGACCGGGCGGTCGATCGGCCAGAGAGTTGTTGCTCTCTGGATCCAGGTCCAGTCGACCGGGATATCGACCGGTGGGCTCAACGGTCATATTTTTGACCGTTGGCCGGTCGACCGGCCGGTCGACCGGAAGGGCATTTTGGCCCTTTCCAGCTGCCAACGGGCAGATTTTGATTGGGGCTATAAATACCCCATTTGAGCTGGTTTTTTCACAAGATTTTTAGGAGCTAAAATTTTCATTTTTCTCAAGTGTTTAAACACAAGTTTTCAAAAGAGCTTTTGTGTTCAAAAGATCTATCTTCATTTGTTTTAAAGGGTTGAAAAATTCAAGAAAAAGAAAAGTCTTTGGGATTAGTTTTTGATCTTCATTTCTATTATTTCCTAGAAGTTTTCCCAAGAGTTTTTCTTTGAGTTTTTGATTTCCAAACTCTTTATTTCTCACACTTGAGCTTATCTACTATCCTATCTATTAGGTTCTTTGTTTTGTGGGAAAAGATTTAGTTTGTGGTCTTTGTGATCACCAAGTGTAAACCTTCCATTGATTGTGATATCCCTCTAGTGAGAGGTGATTGAGTTGTTATCCCTCAAGTGTGAGGTGATAGTAGAAGTGGTATTTGGCTCCCTCCAGTGAGAGGTGGAGATTGTGTTGGAATCCCTGAAGTGTGAGGTGATTGTTGGTTTGTTGGCTTTGTGCCTATCCCTCATTTGTGAGGTTGATATTGTGGTGGCTTTGTGCCTAGCCTCTAAGTGTAGAGGTTGTGTTGTATTTGAGAGAGGAGTTGTGTACTCCAAATTGTATTTGCCCAAATCCTCAGTGGAGGTTCCCTGTGTGGGAAGTCCTGTGTGGACGAGTTAGTGAAAATCCTTCTATGTGAAGGCGGGGACGTAGAGTTGTGTGCTCAAACCTCGAAACATATCTCAGTGTTTGCGTTTGATTCACTTTCTCTAACTCTCTCTCTCTCTCTTATATTGTGCCTTGCATCATTCTTATTGCTCATCCATACTTATATGCTTGGTTGTGTTTGTTTGTGTGCCTCACTTGTGTTTCACCACGAGAGCTTCATATAGCACCTCAACTCTTATTCAGAGGAATCAAGAGGAGTTAGTCCAGGCCCTTCACCGGGAATTCGGCTACACTCGTTGGTTACACTAAGTATGTTGCAATTAGTTTTTAAATTCCGCATTATTGATCATAGATTAGCCGTACACCTATTCACCCCCCTCTAGGTGTACTTTCAGAGAAGACATCCGACAATACAAGAACTCAGCAAAGTTTTACATTAAGCGATTGACTTCTAGCTCAGAAGTCGACTAGCGCCCCAACAGCAAGCCCAATGACATCGACAATCCATACTAAAAAGGGCAAGGAGAATTCATACGTCAAGCTAGGTGTTGGCAAGTGTTATAGGTGTGGTGAAGCTGGACACAAGCCCAATGAGTGTCCAAGGAGGAGGCAAGTCAACATGGTGGACTATGAAGATGAGGTGAAAATTGAGACTGAACCAGAAGATTCCGTCTTTGCTGAAGAGCATGGTGAATAGGCCATCTGTGTAGTACAACAATTGTTATGCAATCAAAAGGCCCCCGACACCACACAACGACATCAAATATTCTGCTTAAGGTGTTCGGTCAAAAATAAGGTGTGCAATCTCATCATCGACAACAGAAGTTGCGAGAACATCGTTTCTAGTACATTGGTCGACTATTTAAAGTTAGAGACGGAGTCACACCCTCACTCTTACATTATTGGGTGGATTAAAAGAGGTCCCTCCATCAAGGTAACAGATCATTGTCATGTCCCTATTTCAATTGGCAAGTTTTATAAAGATTCTATTGCTTGTGATGTTATCGATATGGATGCATGTCACATACTTTTGGGGAGACCATGGCAACACGACAATGATGCTACCCATCGAGGCAAGAGGAACATCTACATGTTCACTTGGGAAGGCAAAAAGATCGCCATGAATGTTATTCCATCTGTTTCAAAGTTAGCAAAAGAAGAAAAGCTAAAGTTCAGATCCATATGCAACCGAGGCGAATTCTTGGTGGAATCAAAAGAGATAAAGTAAAGATTTGCTTTGATAGTCAAAGAAGAAGTTAATCCATCCATTGAAGTTCCCGAGAAGATGAAGCCATGTTGGAAGAGTTCAAGAGTTGTTCATGACGAGCTTCCAGAAGGACTACCACCCATGAGGGATATCCACTACCACATTGATCTTATTCCTAGCGCAAGTTTACCTAACCTCCCACACTACCGGATGAACTGTAAGGAGAGCGAAGTTCTAAGGGAGAAGGTCGAAGAGTTGATAAACAAAAGACACATTTGAGAGCATGAGTTCATGTACGGAACCGGCCCCCTTTTGACACCAAAGAAGGATGGAAGTTGGTGCATGTACGTAGATAGCCGAGCCATCAATAAGATCACTATTCGATATTAATTTCCCATACCTTACCTTGATGATATGTTGGATCGATTAGGAGGATTGTGTATATTTTCGAAGATTGATCTAAGGAGCGGCTACCATCAAATTTGCATTAAACCGGGAGATGAATGGAAGACGACATTTAAGACTTTGGAAGGATTATATGAGTTGATGGTCATGCCTTTTGAACTATCTAATGTCCCTAGCACTTTCATGAGATTGATGAACCAAGTATTGAAGTCATTCTTGGAAAGTTTATGGTTGTCTACTTTGACAACATCCTTATCTATAGTTCAAGTGAAGATGAACATATGCAACACCGACGGGGGTGTTAACGGTACAACAAGACATCGAGTTGTATATCAACTTGAAGAAGTGCAACTTCATGACTAGCAGCTTGATATTCTTGGGGTTCGTAGTTAGCTCTCAAGGAATCCATGTTGATGAAGACAAGGTAAAGGCAATGCGGGAGTGGCCTACGCCTAAGAGTACCACGGAGGTGAGCAGCTTCATGGTTTAGTTACTTTCTACCGGCATTTCATCCAGAATTTTAGTAGTTTGGTGGCACCTATCACCGATTGCTCGAAGAAAGGTCCTTTTCTTTGGACAAAGGCGGCGGACGAAGCTTTTGCATTAATCAAGGATAAGCTTACTAATGCTTTCATATTGGCTTTTTCTGATTTTGACAAGGTGTTTGAGTTATAGTGCGACGCTTGTGGAGTTGACATTAGAGTAGTGCTCTCACAAGAGAAGAGGTTTATTGCTTTTCTAAGTGAAAAGTTGAATGAAGTAAGGTAAAAGTGGTCTACTTATGAGCAAGATTTGTATGCGGTATATCGTTCTTTGGAGACCTGGGAATACTATACTATAGCTTGCGATTTCATGGTCTATTCAGATCATCAGTCACTCTAGCATTTCAAAAATCAAAAGTACATCAACAAGATGCTTATTTTGAACAATTTAATTTTGTGATACGATACAAATCCGGTGTTGACAACAAAGTTCCTGATGCATTGAGTAGGAGAGTCTCGTTATTGGTTTCTTTACAAAGTGAGATCATTGGCTTTGATTTCTTAAAGGAGTTATATGAGAAATAGGAAGGCTTTGAGGAAATTTAGGAGAAGTATTCGACGAAGCAACCCGCGTAAGACTATCATATTATGGAGGATTTTCTTTTTAAAGAAAATGGGCTTTGTATTCCTAGGACCTCTTTGAGAGAAGGTCATTTGAGATTTGCATGGAGGCGGGCTCAGAGGATACTTCTCGAAGCGACAAGACTACGACTAGTCTTGAAAAGAGGTACTATTGGCCTCAATTGAGAAAAGAAGTGGCTACAATTGTGATGAGTTGTCCAATTTGTCAAGTTTCTAAGGGACAAGCACAAAATACAGGTTTGTACACACCCTTGCCTGTTCCTATAGATAATTAGGAGGATTTAAGCATGGATTTTGTGTTGAGACTTCCTCGCACAAAAAAAGGCATAGATTCAATCTTCGTTGTAGTAGATAGATTCTCAAAAATGACTCACTTTATTCTTTGTCGTAAGACTTTCGACGCACCACATATGGCCAAGTTCTTTCGAGAGGTTGTGAGATCGCATGGTGTGTCGAGTTTTATTGTTTCTGATCAGGATAGCAAGTTCTTGGCTATTTTTTGGACTACTTTATGAAGGAGATTTGAGACATCCTTGAAGTATAGTAGCACGACACACCCTCAAACTGATGGACAAACGAAAGTTTTCAACCGCACTTTAGGCAATTTGCTACGAGATATATGTGGGGACAAACCAAGAGCATGGGATTAAGCTTTACCTCAAGCTGAATTTGAAAATCACCTAGAGGGGGGGGGGGGTGAATAGGTGATAATGCTAATCAATGGACAAATTAAAAATTAAGATGTAACAATCACCACACAAGATTCACAAGATGAATGAAAGCAAGTAAATATAGCAAAGATGAAGATAAGCAAGTAATAAGTGCAAGAAAAGTAATGTAAAGGAGTGCAAGAATGTAAACCAATCGCAAACACAAGGATATGTTATCGAGGTTCGAGCACCCAGCTCTACTCCCCGCCTTCCCCAGAAGGATTCTAGCTACTTCCACTATCTCAAAGAAATCACAATTACACCGGAGTACCCAACTCCACAATCTCAATTACAAGCAATTTCTGAATAGTCAAAAGACCACAAACTCTCTCTTTCAAATGTCTCTTCCCTTACAAAAGGTCCTTAGAGAACAATGAGTAGGAATGAAGCTCTTGTTGTAAGTGAAGAAAGAAAATTAAATCAGAGAGTATTTCAAAAACCACTTCAGAAAATGAGAGAGAATTTCAGCACAAAAACCAAGAAACAAATCTCTTTTGAATGCCTTAAACTTTTGAATTTTTCTTGTAATGAAATGTTGTAACCAATCTCTCCCCAAACACCCCTATTTATAGGAGAGGGCTAGGGTTTAGGGATAATACAAACTTAAGGTTAATTAAGTCATATTAGATTTGAAATATATCCCTAAATCAAATTTTAAACACAAGAAGACAAAATAAAATAGCTCATTAAAAACTGCCCGTTACTATTCAACAGATAGTTCGGTCGACTGGCCGGTCGACCGTACGTCCAAAATTATGACCGTTGCAGGCCAGCGGTCGACCGCCCGGTCGACCCAATCTATCCGAGAGCAGACTGAGTTACAGTCGATCGACCGTGCGGTCGACCGCAAAAACGTGCACACTGATACATGTACACCCAGAACTACAGTCGACTGGGCCGGTCGACCGGCCAAACCTGACATAGGTCCGGTCGACTGTCCGGTCGACTGGCTCAGGTCAAAACCAGGTTTTGGACAGAAAAATTAAAAGGGATTTTGATTTTGACAAAAATACTTTTGAACAGGGATTACCATAAAACATAAATATATATCTGTAGGCAAAATCTTGTATCCAAAATATTTTTGTATAAATTATAAGAAATTATTTTGAATTAAGTGTGTGCGCAAAAACGTGTGTAATAGAGCTTCAAACCTATCCACTATTCTTTAACAAACTATAAAACTAAAAACAAAATAATTAAAGACTTCTTGAGCAATCTTCAAGTCTTTGAGCCATGCTATGCCTTGCTAGAGCCCCTTCTTCTATGTTCCTTCCTTGATATGCAATATGCCTCCTTTGCTTCATGAAACCTAGAAGTTGTTGCAATAGCTAAGCAATGGCCTCCAAATGTGGTACTAACCTGAAACTTATCTTAAACAAACTCATTAGTACCAA
Source organism: Agave tequilana (assembly GCA_038442645.1). Lineage (NCBI taxonomy): Eukaryota > Viridiplantae > Streptophyta > Magnoliopsida > Asparagales > Asparagaceae > Agave > Agave tequilana. The sequence goes on along the minus strand of JAVJIF010007885.1, from coordinate 121,777 downwards.
ATAGCACTAATTTGGTTTGTCATCATCAAAACTCAATAAATGGAGAGTGTAACCTTTTGGGCCAACAATCTCCCCCTTTTTGATGATGACAAAACAAATAGGCTACAAGATAAAAATATAGGGGAGGAGAAAACTCCCCCTCAAATTATGCTATATAAAGAAAAACATTTAAACTCAAACACAAGAATTCGTTGAAAACATTTATTCTCTTGATACCAATTTAAACCAATTGAAACAATAATGAAAATCACATACTAACAAAACTCAAGAATTCACAAAACGCATGAAGACAAAACAAGACAACATATAAACTCATATGGAACCAAGACCATATAAATTTATTTTTATCATGTACTAACTTATTCTCCCCCTTTTTGTCATACATCAAAAAGGGTTAGGAATCACATGTTTAATCAATAATACAAACATTAAGTTCTCCACAAATAAACGAAAATCTAGCAAAATCAAGAGGTTTAGTGACAATATCGGCTAGTTGCAAATCCGTAGAAACATAATCAATATCTATATCTCCTTTCTCAAAATGATCTCTAAGAAAGTGATATCTAATCTCAATGTGCTTGGTCTTACTATGTTGATTTGCGTTCTTAGTCAGGTGTATAGTACTAGTATTATCACAAAATATTTTTATATGATCAAAATGCAAATCAAAATCAAGGAGAGTATGTTTCATCCAAAGGACTTGTGCACAACAAGCCCCCGCGGCAACATACTCCGCCTCGGCGGTTGAGAGTGCTACGGAATTTTGTTTCCTAGAGGACCATGAAACAAGACAATTACCAAGAAATTGACATGTCCCACTAGTACTCTTTCTATCTACTCTACAACCCGCATAGTCGGCATCCGAATAACTCGTCATTGAGAAATCTCCAGTTTTCGGATACCATAGACCCATCCCAATAGTGTCCTTAATATAACGAATAATGCGTTTTACCGCAATAAGATGGGACTCTTTAGGACACGATTGAAATCTAGTACAAAGACACACACTAAACATGATATCCGGCCTACTTGCCGTTAAATATAAAAGACTTCCTATCATGCTTCTATATAATTTAATATCAACATTTTTACCTTGGTCATCTTTATCAAGCTTGGTTGTAGTTGCCATGGGAGTGTTGCAAGTCTTTGAGCCTTCAAGTCCAAACTTCTTTACAAGTTCCTTTGCGTACTTGGCTTGACTTATGAACGTCCCGTTTTGCAATTGCTTGATTTGGAGTCCAAGAAAGAAATTGAGCTCACCCATTGAAGACATTTCAAATTCAAGTTGCATGACCTTTTCAAAATCCTTGCATAAAAGCTCATTAGTAGAACCAAAAATTATATCATCTACATAAATTTGCACAATTAATATATCATTATCAACATGCTTAGTAAATAGAGTTGTGTCTACTTTGCCTTTAACAAAATCATTTGAAATTAGAAAACTAGAAAGCCTTTCATACCAAGCTCTAGGAGCTTGTTTCAATCCACATAAAGCTTTATCAAGTTTGAAAACAAAATCGGGATGAACATGATCAACAAAACCGGGAGGTTGAGAAACATAAACTTCTTCATTAATAAAACCATTCAAAAATGCACTTTTCACATCCATTTGAAAAAGTTTAAAATTTTTGAAAGATGCAAAAGCTAGTGTCATCCGTATAGCTTCAAGCCGTGCTACGGGTGCAAAGGTCTCCTCAAAGTCAATTCCTTCAACTTGAGTGTAACCTTGGGCCACTAACCTAGCTTTATTCCTAATGACATTTCCGGACTCATCCATCTTGTTTCTAAAGATCCACTTAGTACCAATTATTGGTCTATCGTGGGGCTTAGGAACAAGGTGCCAAACTTGGTTGCGCTCAAATTGATTGAGTTCCTCTTGCATGGCAAGCAACCAATATGGGTCCGTCTCGGCTTCGAGAATGCCTTTGGGTTCAAAATGAGAAATGAAAGCAAAGTTACCACATAGGTCATGGAGTTTGGAGCGTGTTGTGACTCCCTTAGATGCATCACCCAAGATGAGCTCCTTAGGATGATTTGTAGCGTATCTCCAAGCTTTAGGAAGCGGTTGAGAGCTTTCCTCTTTATCCTCTTGAACATCACCAATTGATTCTTGCTTTTCTTCTTGAGCGGGTTAGTCCTTCAAGGATAGTCTCTCCATGTCTTCACCTAATGGTTCAATCTCTACAACATTCTCAACAACCACATTAGATTCTTCAAACTTAACATGCATGGTTTCTTCAATAGAAAGTGAAGATCTATTAAAAACTCTATATGCTTTGCTAGTAGAAGAATATCCAACAAAGATAGCTTCATAAGCCTTAGCATCAAATTTACCCAAATTCTCTTTAGTATTTAAAACAAAACACTTGCATCCAAAAACTTTAAAATATGCAACATTAGGTTTTCTAGAATGATACATTTCAAAAGATGTTTTGAAAGAATTCTTACACACATAAATACGATTTGAAATATAGCATGCGGTGTTTACGGCCTCGGCCCATAAATATTGAGGGAGGTCATATTCACTTATCATTGTCCTAGCCATCTCTTGAAGTGTTCTATTTTTCCTTTCTACTACTCCATTTTGTTGTGGAGTCCTAGGACAAGACATTTCATGCTTGATTCCTTTTTCATCACAATAAGTCATGAAGAGTTGGTTAACAAACTCACCACCTCTATCACTCCTTATTCTCAAAATCGAAAAACCTTTTTCTTTTTCAACCCTTTTTCGAAAAATTTTGAAATATGAAAATGTTTGATCTTTACTTTGCAAGAAGAAAACCCAAGTGAAACGGGAAAAATCATCAACTAAAACAAATGCAAATCTACTACCATTTAAACTTTTAGTTTGTGTTGGTCCAAAAAGATCCATATGAATTAGTTCTAAGGGCCTAGTAATCATGATATCCTTAATTGGTTTGAAGGAAGACTTGGTTTGTTTCCCAAGTTGGCACGCACCACAAATGCGGTCTTTCTCAAACTTCAAGTAAGGTATACCCTTTACTAAATCCTTAGAATTAATTCTAGCAAGATGGTCAAAAGATGCATGTCCTAATCTTCTATGCCAAAGCCAAGAATTTTCATCAAAAGCATTCAAGCATTTAGTAGAACAATTTAAATTAAGCATGTCAATGATATAAACATTATTATCACGAAAACCGGTAAGAATACAAACATCAGATTTAACATCAAAAATCTTGCAAGAAGAATCATCAAAGACAACTTTAAGTCCACGGTCACAAAGTTCACTAATGCTAAGCAAATTATGTTTCAAACCATCTACTAAAACAACATTGTCTATAATAGGAGATGAACCAATTTGAATGTTACCTATACCAATGATAGTTCCTTTGGAGTCATCCCCGAAGGTGACGGAGCCACCTTCCATGTACCTTGATAGGGTTGTAAAGTTGTTGATATCCCACGTCATATGTCTTGAACAACCACTATCAAGGTACCACCGCTCCCTACGTCTTGGAGCCTTGGTGTGTACCTACATCAAATAATTTAGGACTTGATTTTGGTACCCACATTTTCTTGGGTCCTAGGGGGTTAGTTTCATTAACCCAAACAAGATTATTTGATCTATTAACTTGGTCATAACAAAATTTAGCTAAATGTCCATTCTTACCACAATATGTGCATCTATATACTCTACCATATTTGAAAGCATAATGAGTGTGTGATTTGTGAGCATGAGAGTTGTGAGCATGAAAAGATTTAGCATGTGTAGCGTGAGCATGAGTAGACTTAACATGTGAGGTGTGCTTTTTGAAAAACTTTTCTTCAAGTTTCTTAGTGTTAAAAGCACAATCTTTCAAAACTTTTTCAAAATCATTAATTTTAGATTTAAAAGAAGAAATTTCATTTTTATCAACAATAAGAGATTTTCCCTTACAAGAAACCTTGTAGGCATTAAACTCATTTTGAATAGAAATAAGATTAGAAGAAATATCATCCTTTTCTTTAGAAACCATAGCAAGTTGATTTTTGAGAAAAGCAACTTCCTTTTGCAATTTTAAGCATTCAAGTTTCTTGTTATCATAAGTTTCGGAAAGTTCAACAAAAGCATGTACAAGAACTTCCTTACTTAATTCATCATCTTCATCATCATGAGATTGAGGGGTTACCTTAGGAGTGTTTGCCATGAAACACATGTTCGCCGTATCCACCTCTTCTTCGGACTCGCTTTCCGAATCCCACGTTGCCTTGTATGCTTTCTTTTCCTCCGGCTTCTTTGGCTTGAAGGAGGAAGTCATCTTCTTCTTGAACTCCGGGCAATCCGCCATGATATGTCCGGGTTTGCGGCAATTGTAGCAAATGATCCTTCTCTCCTCTTTGCCTTCAAATTTCCTCCGGAAGTTGAGCTTGTTCTTCCGGTACAACCTCTTGACATTCCGCACAAGTAGAGTTAGCTCCTCATCATCTTCTTCGTCTTCTTGATCGTCATCATTGGTGGATGAAGTCTTGAAGGCTATGGATTTCTTCTTTGAAGTAGTGGCCTCTTCTCTTGCCTTCTTCTCCATCTCATGGGTCTTTAGGTTCCCAATGAGACTAATGAGGTCCATCTCGTCCTTGTCGTTCAATTCTTTTAAGGTGGTGGCCTTTATCTCCCATGAAGACGGAAGAGCCCGAATCACTTTCCGCACCTTTTGATCGTTGGAGATGTCATCACCTAAGAAAGAAAGACCATTAGTGATTTTAGTAAATCTTGTAATCATACTATCAATAGACTCATCATCAATCATTTTAAATGACTCATATTGGGACCTCAAGAGATCTATCTTAGCTCTCTTGACTTGTGAAGTCCCTTCATGTGTGACCAATAAGTGTTGCCAAATCTCATAGGCGGATTGGCAATGGATTACCCGTGTAAGGTCATCCTCATTCAAGGCGGTTAATAGGGAGTTTTGGGCCTTGGAGTTAGCCTCATATTCTCTAAAGTTGAAGTCGGTCCAAGTGCTCTCATCACCATCGGGTGCTACATAGGGTTTGGTCAAGGACTTGGCCACTAAGCTACCCAAAGATTGCAAAAATATAGTCATCCTAACCTTCCAAATAGGGAAATTAAGTCCATCAAATTTAGGAGGGGTTTTAATGTTATCGGCCATGTTTACTAGTGTATGAATGTATGAATGAAAATGTTGATTAGCAAATTTTAAGGATCTCTCTAAGGATGTTAAGACAAAACCTAGAGTCCAAGCTCTGATACCAATTGAAAATCACCTAGAGCGGGGGTGAATAGGTGATAATGCTAATCAATGGACAAATTAAAAATTAAGATGTAATAATCACCACACAAGATTCACAAGATGAATGAAAGCAAGTAAATATAGCAATGATGAAGATAAGCAAGTAATAAGTGTAAGAAAAGTAATGTAAAGGAGTGCAAGAATGTAAACCAATCGCAAACACAAGGATATGTTATCGAGGTTCGAGCACCCAGCTCTACTCCCCGCCTTCCCCAGAAGGATTCTAGCTACTTCCACTATCTCAAAGAAATCACAATTACACCGGAGTACCCAACTCCACAATCTCAATTACAAGTAATTTCTGAGTAGTCAAAAGATCACAAACTCTCTCTTTCAAATGTCTCTTCCCTTACAAAAAGGTCCTTAGAGAACAATGAGTAGGAATGAAGCTCTTGTTGTAAGTGAAGAAAGAAAATTAAATCAGAGAGTATTTCAAAAATCACTTCAGAAAATGAGAGAGAATTTCAGCACAAAAAACAAGAAACAAATCTCTTTTGAATGCCTTAAACTTTTGAATTTTTCTTGTAATGAAATGTTGTAACCAATCTCTCCCCAAACACCCCTATTTATAGGAGAGGGCTAGGGTTTAGGGATAATACAAACTTAAGGTTAATTAAGTCATATTAGATTTGAAATATATCCCTAAATCAAATTTTAAACACAAGAAGACAAAATAAAACAGCTCATTAAAAACTGTCCGTTATGTTCAACGGATAGTTCGGTCGACTGGCCGGTCGACCGTACGTCCAAAATTATGACCGTTGCAGGCCAGCGGTCGACCGCCCGGTCGACCCAATCTATCCGAGAGCAGACTGAGTTACAGTCGGTCGACCGTGCGGTCGACCGCAAAAACGTGCACATTGATACATGTACACCCAGAACTACAGTCGACTGGGCCGGTCGACCGGCCAAACCTGACATAGGTCCGGTCGACTGTCCGGTCGACTGGCTCAGGTCAAAACCAGGTTTTGGACAGAAAAATTAAAAGGGATTTTGATTTTGACAAAAATACTTTTGAACAGGGATTACCATAAAACATAAATATATATCTGTAGGCAAAATCTTGTATCCAAAATATTTTTGTATAAATTATAAGAAATTATTTTGGATTAAGTGTGTGCGCAAAAACGTGTGTGAGAGAGCTTCAAACCTATCCACTATTCTTTAACAAACTATAAAACTAAAAACAAAATAATTAAAGACTTCTTGAGCAATCTTCAAGTCTTTGAGCCATGCTATGCCTTGCTAGAGCCCCTTCTTCTATGTTCCTTCCTTGATATGCAATATGCCTCCTTTGCTTCATGAAACCTAGAAGTTGTTGCAATAGCTAAGCAATGGCCTCCAAATGTGGTACTAACCTGAAACTTATCTTAAACAAACTCATTAGTATCAAATAGCACTAATTTGGTTTGTCATCATCAAAACTCAATAAATGGAGAGTGTAACCTTTTGGGCCAACAGAATTTGCTTACAATAGCACAGTCCACAATTCAACGGTATGTCACCCTGTACAATTGTCTATAGAAAGGTACCTCATCATCTCTTAGATTTATCTAAACTATCAATTGAGAAAAAATTTAGTAATACAGCTAGTGTCATGACCGAACAAGTCATAGATGTTCACAAAGAGGTTCGATTGAAGTTGGAGAAATCCAATGCAAAGTATAAGGAGGCAGCTGACAAGAAGCGTGAGAAAATCTTTTGTGAAGGAGACATGGTGATGGTATACTTAGGAAAGAGAATTTCTGCTTGTGCTTGTAACAAGTTGAAGCCAAGGAAATATGATCCGTTTACGATCGTGAAGAAGATTAGTGATAATTCTTATGCTGTGAATCTTTCGAACGATATTGTGATTTCAAGACATTCAATGTGGTGGATCTCTAAGCATATTATCCTACCAAGCAGTTGTACCTAGAATATAACTCGAGGGCGAGTTCTTTTAAAGAAGGAGGGACTGATGCAGGAGATTGAGATAATGGAGAAGCTGATACAGAGCAGCAGTTGTATATTAGTCGATTGGTCCCAAATATTAGTCGACTAGAGTTCATTAGTCGACTAATCAATCTCAATAGTCGGCTAGTTTTGTGCAATAGATAGTTGAATTTTTTTTTTTTTGGGACTTCTCATTAGTCGACTAGTCCCTAGCACTAGTCGATTAGAATTGTCACCGACTGTTTTTCATATTCTGTTTAGGATTACATTTTCAAGTCCAATTGGATTCCAAATTTTTTTTTATTTTAGTTTCATAGTTAGATTAGTCTACTACATTTAAAGTCTATTTAAAGGCCATTTTATTTTTTGTTTTCTAAACAATATTTTAATAAATTCAATTGAGTTTTTTCTCTTAAATTGCTCATGAATTCCAGTTGTTTGCTCGTGGATTCAAGTATTATCCTACTTGAAAATATCTTCAGGATTCATTGGTACTAGAATGAGATCTAGCCGACGTTGTTCGCTTTCTTGTCTGTGTCAAGTGGGCTTCTAATACAAGAGATGGCAAAGAGAGATTAACAAATAGTAAAATAAGCTAATAGCGATAAAGAGAATATCACACCAGTATTTAATATGGTTCGATCAATGTGACCTACGTCCACGGGAGAAGACAACAATAAGAATCCACTAATCAAAAGGGAGAATACAAAAAGATTACAATACTAATCTCACTCAATCAAAACCCACAAAGCCCAACTACACTAAGCTTTAACAAGAGGGAGAGAAGATGAGAAAAGAAAGGGAGAGAGAACAAAGCTCAGGTAAACCTTCTCTCCACTTCATTTGCTCCCACGCTTCTCATGCAAAGTCAAGCTTATTTATAGCAAACATGCCATACTCCCTGTTTGGTCAGAAAAATGCCTTGGTTGGTGTAAGATTTCTTTGAGCGGCTGAAAAATTACAGCGGAACGATTCCGATTACAAAAGAGAGAAGAAGACTTGACTCTCCCCTTTATTTAAAATTGGGTTCTTTGAGTAGCGGTGGAGAGTGATTCTTGTTCTCCGTTGAACGTCCAACTATCTAATTTCTCTTCAAGATGCTTTCGTAGAATAATCAGAGAGGAACTCTATTTTTTTAACACGTGAAGTGTTTAGAGTCCACTGAATGCTCCCTTTTTCCTCTTCTTCAAAAATCCTTTCTCTGCTACCAAAAAGCCTCCCCTTCTTCATAGCTACTCAGGCTATTTATAGGGAGTCATAGGGGTATAATTGTCCCCTAAAATTCTTCCATAATGGGGATTAACTCCCTTATTACGTGGGGAGTTAATTGACCCAGTAATGGGGGTCTGTTATAAAAGAAACGCCGGTCTCGCGCTGGACGCGAACCTCACGTTTTGTTGTAGACGTCGGTGTCTCAGAACGCAGAGTTGCTCAGACTCGTATTTGACATGAGACGCGAGGGAAGCGGAACGCGAAGTTTCTCATACCCGCGCTTGAAGTGAGACGCAGGGTTTCTCCGTGTCTGAAGTGGAACGCCAAGTTGCTCAGACCCATGCTTGACATGGAACACAGAGTTACTTACACTCGCCTTGGTCGGGACGCGGAATTACTCAGACCCGTATTGAATGCGGGTTTACTCATATCCCTGTCTGAAATCTTCATGCTTCTCTGGACGCGAGGTCCGCATTTCAATTTAAAACGCGAGCTTCGTGTTGAAGTGAGGTTCGTGTAAGATGACTTGTCCTTGGTGATTTTTGGACAGCCTACAGAACCCCTCCAAATTTTTCGATACTACGCAGTTGACTGGGACGAATTTGAAATACTTTAGACTTCGGTCGATTTTGGGCTTCCCATGATTGGCCTCGTAATCTTTTGAGATGCCCTGAGTTTGATCCTGTCTGGATTGTGGTCTTCGTTATTGTACTGTTGAACTGCTTGAAGCCTCCAGGAAAGATTATCACAAGTGTCTTAGAAACTCAGTTTAGCACTTGTCATGAGCTCTGGTTTGCTTGTCGATGTACTGTTGAACTGGTGGAGTTGTCGATTGCTCTTACCAGTGTACTGTTGAACTGATTGCAGAAGCAGGGACATACTCCTTGTGAGTATTAGAGAACCCAACCCTCATAGACGCGGTCATCTCACTGATCAAGTGGAGACGGGAACTTCAGTGGAGGTGGAGACGTGGCTCTCAATGTTGAAAGACGCGACCCTCGATTGATGTTGAGACGCGGCCCTCGATTGCCATTGAAATGCGGCTCTTGGAATGCGGGGATCGCATTAGATGCTTCGAGGCGTGAACACAGGCGCTGCTCAGGATGCGTGTCTAACTCTGATTGAGCTCCAGATACATGCCGCGTATCTCGATCGTTGGAAGGCCCAGCCTATAAAAGACCCATGTGTTTCAACAGTCAATTCACTTTGACTATTCATTATCTTCGACTAGACTCGCGTCTAAAGCTCTTGTGCTTTCTCAAAACCCATAAAGCTTTGAGCCTTTTTTCAATCTTTTTCAAAGATTTCGCCATGGTAATGGCTCCAAAAGCGAAGACTGTTGCTTCCTCTTCTAGCACCGCCATTGCCGAGCCTCAAATAGGCGTGATCCTCCTCAAGAGCCCCCATTTTAGGTAAAAAGTCTTCAAAGGGTCTTCGCCATTGAGAACATGAAGAGCCTCTGTTCTCTTAACTTCTCTTTGAAGTTTCAAAAACTTTTGTTGAAGTTGATCAGTCGACGCAGATCTTGTTGGTTCGCGTTTGATTTGTAAACGCGGTCCTCGTTTTTTATGAGCAGAATGCGGATCTGACTATCTTTGCGTTTCTTTGCTTTGTCAACGCGATCGTCGCGTCTGCAAAATGAACGCAAGTACAGGGGACTCCACGTCTTGGGACTTCTAAACGTGGATCTCGTTTATGAGACTCGCGTTTGAGTCTCTGGACTTAGAAAAATTTTCTAACTATGGAGTCTGGACGCGAGCTTCATGTGAGCCTCGCGTTTTGGTCATAGGACGCGGGCTTCATGTTCTCAGCCTCGCGTTTGGACTCCAATAGCGTAGTTTTACTATTTTTTTTTAGAGTACTGATGTTGTATTCTCTTGTTTGCGGTGAGATATTCCTCAATTCCTTTGGCGAAGAGGCGCCATATTGGGTATGTAGGTGAACTAGAGCCGGATGTCGTCTCCAAGCTTAACAAAACTGTGCCGACCTTTACTCGAATGAGTCAAGAACGGCAAGCCAAGTTTAGTCAAGCAAGCTCGCAGACTCTCCGAGAACTTATCACAGATGGGAGGCTTGACTCGTAGGCCCGTTCATTATTGAAGAAGCCAAAATTTTTGTTCGGAGACACTATGATGAGGACGTGGAGGTGATGCTTGATGGCTCTTACAAATGGCTCCGTCGGGTTAGGGAGCATCATTTCTTTCTCCCAGACATGGAAAGGATGTTCTCCTTATCGTTCATCCAACCGCTATCTCTTCGTCGATCGATGGAGTGGGATCTGACAGAGGAATAATCTGAAGCTTCTTATGGGCAGATCTGTCAACACACGGCAGTCCCGGTGGATTATGACAAGAATGTTGTCGGACTGTTGCCGGGTTCCTTAGAAGTGATGTACCCTGTAGGTGAGACCCCCATTAGGCATCCATGTTCATTAACCAATTCTTGGACATTAAAGGTGACTTCCCACCGGGCGAGTTCCGAGCATTGGGATAGGTCCATTCTTCAGACAAGTATTGGTGGTCCAAGATGGCGGGCTTCGTTCTTAAAGATTTGAAGGACGAACTAGTACAGACCGGCCTTTATACTGCAGTTCGGGCTGTTCAGTATGGCATCCCGCCAAGCAGCCATCATTTCTTTGCCATGCTGGAGCGTTATAATCTGGAGACATGTACATTCTTCACCCCGGTCAGGGAGATGGGGCTAGCTCTTCATGAGATGCATGGAGTTTTTGGGCTAGTGATGGGGACATTTCGTACGATGAATGTCCCGTCAGCCAAGAACTGCACTTGATGGAGGATAGTGCGCCCCTGGTATACACAACATACTAGGAAATATTATGTCACTTCCATATTTGCGCCGAGATTACCGGTTGGAGGTCTGGAGGAGTCAAGCAAATGGCTTGGACAAATTACCTTTTCAATGGGTTGTAGGGCAATGGTGACCAATTAACCTACTTGGCCCTAAGCACTGATTCAGAAATTGAGGGGAGGATCAATGCTTCAACATCCTTGTATACCACGGAATATGTTGATGATACTTTCAGACTGGGCACAATCTTTGAAGGTTTTCATCATCAGGCCAAGACTCCCATTTCCAACAGGGCCCTGTTGCTAGACTTCTAATGCTGTAGTTGAAGCGGTGTGTTATGCCGACACTTCCCCACGAGATTATAGTGGCTGATGTGGTATACCTGACTGTTCTACTGGCATTTGGTCGGGATATCGCCCTTCTCCCGACAATGGTGGGGTGCACTCAGAGTGGACTCGGGCACTAGCCAAGACATTCTACAGAGTGAAATCTCTAGTGGATGCTAAAGGCAATGTGCTTACTGACCAGCATGGTAATCCCGAGGTCAAAGTGCCTAAAGAATCGAGCTTCCGTACACCTATTTGGGGCGTGATATGTCATGCACTGCCCATCTCTAATGACAGTCACATACACATCGTGAGACTTTGTTCCTTTTTTTGCAGAAGTTAGAGCGCTCGACCTGGCAGCATGTCTATATCTTTTATATCAAGAGGGCCATCCAGAGCGACTCGAACTATCAGTTGGTTAGATGCCTCCCCGATATTCAGGATACATCATATGGAGATCAGTTCTCAGACATAGCAGGGCCAGATGGGTATACCACCCTCTTGACTGGTGTCTTCTGTTGGTTGATGAGTATCTGACTCGGATATCTCATTTTTCATCAGGGTAACACCTGTATAATCGAGCCTTATCTGCCGAGCCGATTTACTCGTCAATTCGGGTATGACCAGCTCTACATGGGGAACGCAAATACTAGCCTCAGCTTTAGCGGGAATCTTTTCGAAGGGGCACGAGCATGGTATTTTCATGCGGCCGGCGGGACGGAAGCGATATTCAATCTTCCTCAGAGACCTCCCAATGCATATACCAGCCTCAGCTTTTGCACCTTGTATACTGTTGCCAATACAATGTCGGGTTATGAGATGAATGCCTCTTGTATTAAAGCCATCAAATCCGCCTATAATGCCCATAGGAGATCCAAGACTATTTATAAGAAAGGAATGAACGAGTATTTAGAGGCTGAGAAAGAGGCTAGCGCTTGTGGAGTGGCAGAGTGTGTCACTGGAATCACAGAGGAACACTCTACGAGAAAATCTTGCCATGTTGTGGTGAAGCGTGCCCATCCATCCTCTTTCACCGGTGGCTTGAGTCGGAAGAGGGCACGAAGGAAACTTGAAGCTGAAGTTCCGCTGCAAGGAGCTTCTCAGCCAGAGGTGGGTTTAGTAGATTCCAATAGAGAAGAAGAGCTAGCTCCTCGCTCATTCGGAGTCAGCGTAGTAAGGGCTCTGCCACTTCGGAAGGAACAACAATTGCGGAGGGTATCAGCTAGGAGCTCCGTTAGCTCCTCTGAAGACTTCATGCGAGAAAGCTGAAGCGTAATCGGGTTCTCGAAGCATTATGATGTTGGCCTTGAAGGTCGTTGAATCCAGCCCCACCACTGGGCCAAATGGAGGAAAAGTTCCAATTGCCATGGTATCTTTGGTCTAGGTATCATTTTCTTTGTCTGAAGGTGATGATCATGATGTTGGGTGATTAGTCTCCATATGTGCATATTTCATAGCACATCTTCACATTTATTCTATATAAAATATTGCTAATAATAGTTTTCTTGTGTGTTCCTAGGTCCATGGTGTGGAATGAAGAAGCCGCCTAAAAATCACATTTATTTGGTGATTTTAGAGCCTAAAATATAGCCATTGACTTTGGGGAGCTAATCTACCAAATCTGGTAGTAGAAAATCAGAAACCAGTAGGAGGAACCAACAGGGGGACAAGCCAGCAGTCTGCACCCACTGGCGCGGCGCGCGCGGGCCTCGGAAATACGACAAAAACTGTGTTTTCGCGGCCTTCTAGTGGGGCCACGTGTCGCGTTTTGACTTGTGGCCCCATGATGCTTCCCTGGTGGCCCCCTTAGCCTATAAATATCTCAGGTTTCCAGAATTTCCAGGGAGAAGAGTTTTTAGGGTAGTTTTCTTTCTTTAGTTTAGGTTAGTTGTTCTTCTTCTTCCTCTTTTGTATTTTTCATTTCTTGTAGATCATGTAATAGGGAAGAGAGTAGTACATAGGATGAAAGCAAGAGTGCTTGTAATGAATGGGACACTCTATGAAAGGTTATCTCTTTATCTCTACTTGTTTTCTTCTCTCTAGCTCTTTTTACATGCTTAGCTAATTTTCTCTCATGACAACTAACCACTAACTTGCTAACTCCTTACTTGATAATCCACATGAATCTAATAACCTCTACTTGGTCTTGCTCTTACAGGAGCCATTGATGGCTCATGATGATGGATTCTAACACTCTAATATCTAACTCTCTAACAAGCTAACATTACTTTATTCCATGCTTTACTCAGTTTAGTCTTGATAATTTAAGTGTAACTTGCACTTGTTGAGTTGGATGTGAAAGTGATCTTATGGGTCATGCTTTGAAACACTCTTAAACCAAGGACTAGTGATGGCCAAGGATACATGTGAGGCAACATTACTACGAGGTTAGCATGATTAGTGGAGTCATTAATAGTTAGTAGCTATGAGTTTTCTTTCCTTTTTACTTTATTTAAGAAATATACCAAAAATCATTCTATGTTTCTCACTTCTTTGTTTTCACCATATCCTTCTCTTTCTCTTCTTTGTTTTCTTTTCTTTTCATTCTTTAAAGCATAGAAGAATCGTTAACACACACGTGAATAGATCGGTAAAGCTTCTATCACTTCCCGTCCCTCTGAATTCGACCCGTTTAACCTCTATGCTATAGCGGAAGTATCGAGGAAGCCAAAGCGCACACACTTTTTAAAACAACAATTTTTGTGCACAGTTTTTCCCGATCAAATTTTGGCGCCTTAGTTGGAGATGAGAACAGTTTGATCTCAAGTTTTTGTTAACTTTTCTTCTTTGTTTCTGGTGTGCAGGTCAAATTTTTAGTATTGTAGAAATTCACACTTACTTTTGTGTGGTTAGGTAAATTCTTGTATATTGCTATATTCTACTGTTAGTTTTTTGTTACCTCTGCACTTTAACAATTAAGAACTAAAATATTATAATTGGATGTTATAAAATAGTTTAGACATTTGCATATAGGCACGTATCAATTTTCATTCTAATATATTGTATTTTGTTCTTTTGTTGTTGTGATCTGGACTGAGGTGTACATATTGCATTGCATATAGAACACATGGGTGATTTACTCGCTTTCTTATCTATATTGCTCACTTGAACAAATTGAAATTAAGGGCAAAACCCAATATAAGATAAGGTGGGGAAGTCATTACCCTCTCTTAGCCCAAAAAGCACCTCCCCGCTCATACAACCCAAGCCTTAATAAAAATTTCTAGACGTTGGCCTTTAGGGACATCTTGAACTTATTTAGGAGATTGACCTAAAGGAGAAGTTGTTAAAGTTTGACTCTTGTCAAATCAGTGTCCAATGTTGGGGATTGAGAGGCGAAACTGTTGGCCCAGAGACCCTTCACTCTAGTTTTGATGATGATTAACTCATCTAGTTATAACTTACTAATGATCTTGTGCTTAATTAGTTTCAGTTATTGACTAAGATATTAGTAGGTGATTACCTTCAACAAAGGAGTTTTGAGGCTAACACGTGTAGATTCAAGAGCCCGCGCGTCAAGATCACATCTAGTACTCAGTTGGAGTCATGCTCGTTGGATCGCGTTTGGATCGAGTCAGCTTGGAGACAAGAAGACTTCAGTTTGTATTTAATTTAGTTATTTAGATCTTGTGTAAAGATTAGATAGTATTGATAGGATAAAGTTCACACACACACAAGTTTATAAAATGTTTGGTTTTTGGTTTAACCGGTTTTGGATTTCGTATCAAAAATATAGATATATATCTTATATGTATATTAGATTCTATCCATGTACAATATGCATCAAATTTGTTTCAATATCATGTTTTTGTATTTATACAAGTTTTGGAGAAAACTGTTTTCCATTTCAAAATCCAAGTTTTGAAAAATACGAATTTTGTGTTTAAGCCAAATTTCAATATCACAAAAATGGTTCAAATTGTTTATAACATGTGTTGAATTTTAGTCACATATACTTGTACTTCAAAGATCTTAAAAGAACTTATTTTTGTGGAATTTATGTGTATTTTATGGGATTTTTTAGAAGATAAAAAGATCAAGTTTTAATCCCTAAAAATATGTGATCTGGCTTTCTGCTGGTCGACCGGACGGTCGACCGAGATAGAGGTCGGTCGACTGTTCCGGTTGACCGATGTGCACAAACGTGCACAACAAGTCTGGGTGGAGGGCTGGTCGACCGCCAGAGAACTCTGCTCTCTGGACCCAGCCTCAGTTGACCTGGCGGTCGACCGATGGCACAACGGTCGAAAATCCGACCGTTGGCCGGTCGACCGGGCGGTCGTCCGACAGTAGCCTCAGCTGTTGATTTGGCCCAACGGCTAGTTTTTAGAATGGGTTATAAATACCTATCCCTTTGGGCTGTTTTGATCAAGAATTTCAAGAGCAAATTTTATCATCTTCTTAAGTGTTTTAGCAACAAGTTTTCAAGAGTTTTTGGGCTTAAAGATTTTATCTTTATTTATTCTAAAGGGTTGAAAAATCAAAGAAAAGGAGAGTCTTTAGGAATTGGTTTTGATCTTCATTTATATTTCTATCTAGAGCTTTTCCCAAGAGTTTTTCTTTGTAATTTTGATATCCAAACTCTTTGTTTTCTCACACTTGAGCTATCATATCTATCCTATCTATTGGATCTTATTTTGCGAGAAAAATTGGTTTGTGGTTTGTTGAGACCACCAAGAGTTGTAACTTTCTTTGTGTTTATTGTTACCCCTCTTGTGTAGAGGTGATTGTGGAGGTTGTGTTTTGGGTTTGTTGGTATCCCTCTAAGTGTAGAGGTGTTTGAGGTGGTGTTTGGCTTTGTGCCTATCCCTCTAGTGAGAGGTGATTGTGTTGGCTTTGTGCTAATCCCTCTATTGAGAGGTTGATCTTGTGTGGCTTTGTGCCTTGCCCCTTGTGTAGAGATTGTTGTTGTTTGAGAGAGGAGTTACGTACTCCAAATTTGTATTACCTAAATTCTCAGTGGAGGTTCCCTGTGTGGGAAGTCCTGTGTGGACGCATTAGTGGAAATCCTTCTGTGTGAAGGCAGGGACATGGAGCTGGGTGCTCGAACCTCGAAACATATCTTTGTGTTTGCGTTTGATCCACTTTCTCTAACTATCTCTCTCTCTTATATCTTGCATTGATTCATATTGTTCATATCATATATGCTTGGTATTGTTTGTGTGCCCATACTAGTGTTGAACCAAGAGAGCTTCATATAGCACCTCAACTCTTATTTAGAGGAATTTAGAGGAGATAGTTCAG